>ML779336.1:723574-736498 GCA_009831015.1 Picea engelmannii
TGATTGGTACATACTTGGTACATGGTTGGATGCACTTGTTTATGGTACATGTTGATTACAGGTTGTTTGGTACAGGTTGGTGCATGGTTGATGCGCTTGTTTATGGTACAGGTTGATGCATGGTTCATATTTATTAGTATAGGTTTACAGTGGTATATCTCACAGTGATATGTGATAGTGGTTCCATCATTCTACTTCTACTTCAGGGTGGTTGGAAGGGGCAAGGACAAGTGGTTGTAGCCGGAGAATATAGGGGGTTGTAGCCTCTTTCTGGTTGTAGCCAATGAATTGGGGAGTTGGAGCTTCCTTCAGGTTGTAGCCTAAGAAACTAGAGAGTTGGAGCCTCCTTCCAATTGCAGCTGAAAAAAAAGGAATTTGGTGCTTCCAATGAATGTAATTCTTCAAGACATATAAGAAAAAGCATTCTATGGTTTTCTCCCAATTTAGGTTTCCACGTAAAACACTGGTGTATTGTGTATGTGTATGATTTTTCATTTGTTCATTGCTTATATACTCTGCAGTTATTGGATGATAATGCTTCATTGATATAACACTTGGATTATATGGTTAAAAAGGATTAAATTTCTCTATTAATGATTCACCTCCCCCTCTCAGTAATCCAACAGGTTCCACTTAAATGCATTCTTCTAACGAAGGTTCATCAATGGCTTGGAAATTTTTCCATAATGCTGGATAAATTTCTAGTAATATCTTGTGAGGCTAAGGAAACCTCAGAGGCTTTTCAAGGTATTAGGATGTGGCCAATCATGCATGGCTTGAATCTTTTTGGGGTTAATGCGTACTCTGTCATGGTTGATAATGTGTCCCAAGTATTCGACCTCACTTGCCCCAAAGGAACACTTGGAATTCTTAACAAACAACTGATGGTCCTATAACAATTGGAGCAGTTTGTCGACATGTTGAAGATGGGACTCCCAAGTGTAGTTGTAAATAAGAATGTCATCAAAGAAACCAAAAAAAACTTCTGGAGGTAGGGCTTCAAGAGTTTATTCATAAGACTTTGGAAGGTAGATCGAGCATTTTAAAGCCCAAAAGGCATTACCAAGAACTCATAATGGCCTTCATTAGTTCTAAAAGAGATCTTCAGAATACATTCTTCCTTCATTCTAATATGGTGATAACCTAAGCAAAGATCCAATTTGGTGTAGAAACAGGCACCCTAGAGCTCATCCAACAAATCATCACTAACAAGAATTGGAAAATTATCCTTAATGATCAATTTATTAAGGGCACCAAAATATGGACACATGTGCCAATAACCTTCCTTATTTAGGACCATTACAATAGGTGAGGAGTATGGGTTGTTACTGGGGCGAACTACCCATCCTTCCAATAATTCCTACACTATTTTTTCTATTTCATTTTTTTGAGCAAAGGGATACATGTGTCAGACATTTGGCTTAGGTTGATGGATAGTTGGTTTGGATTCTTGGTTTTGATTGATTTCATCCATTGGAGAGTGATATTTTAGATTTATTTCAACCCTTAGTGATTGATGTCAACCCTTGGAGAAAGTTCGTTACTGAATTCTGGTAGCACAAAGGTTTGGGTAATGGACCCAAGGTTGTTTCATGTATAATGGTATGAGTTTTAATATATTTTAAGCTAAGACTATTCTATATGGATATTACATTTCATTCCATTTATGGTGGTATGTGGAACGTCACATAACTCCTCATGGTTAGAGAGTTATGGCCATGAGAAGTTGGAGAACCCAGGTTTGGGTAATGGACCCAAGTTTGTTTGATGGATAATGGTATAAGTTTTGATATATTTGTAGGTAATACTATTCTCTATGGATATTACATGTCATTCCATTTTTTGTGGTATGTGGAATGTCACGTAACTCCTCACGGTTTGAGAGTTATGGCCTTACGAAGTTGGAGGACCCTCATATGTCATCTAGAAGCCCCAAAAGGTCAAAGTAGTCAAAGTGGTTTAAGAGATTTTATAAGGTAAATAATAAAGTGAAGTGATGAGTGTACTACAATTCAAAATGAATACAAAATAAATTATTTAAGTAATCAATTTAATGGAGAAATTAGAAGTGGGTTAACCCTAAAATAAGGAAAGTGGGCAAAGTGACCTAGAAAATGTTTTTAAGGAAGCTACTTGTAGAGTATAAATAAGAGGCAAGGCTCTCTCATTTTAGATCACACTTGAGAATATTGAATATATATAGGTGTCTAAGGTAACCAAAGGATATATGCGCTGAATTTCTGAGGGAAGGTGAAGAAAATAAGGCTGGAATTCAAGGAAGGATAAATTATTTTGATGATGCTTTCTAAGGTATGTTATTTACAGGTCATCTCACCATTTTCGCAATAACTTTTTTTATAGAATGATTCAGACCGTGAAATTGCTATACCATTGAGGAAACATATCCAAGTATCTGTGGTAAATAATTCATCTTGTGGGTCATTTTATTTGTGGATTTACACTCCGTGGAAAATAGGGTTTGTGGCTAGTCCTGAAACTAGTCTAAAACAGGTGTTTCAGGTAAAAACATCATAACTTCTTCATAACAGATCCAAATGTAGTAATAAAAAATGCTTTGGTTAGAGTAAATTATGTAGTATTATTTTAATAGTTTCATATCAATTCAACAAATATTACATGTGGGGCACGCTCTACAATGTCGCTCTCTAGAATAATCCATAATTCATCAAGGTATGCCATTTTTTCTATAACTCCTTTTATGAGAAGTTCCAAGTAGTGAAACCTGGAGGAATTGCATAAAACACACTGAAGAACATTATGTATCATTTTCATATCTTTATTCATTACATGTACAAAGTATGATTATTTCAAGTTAGGGTTGTTGACTAATCCAAAACTAGTCATGTGAGACTAAAGAAAAGTTTGATGAAAATGCTAGTCTCTTGTTGTTAAATTTAAGGAAGGTTTGCAGGTATGTGATCATATACACCAGGTATATTACAAAGCTACAAATCATATTTGGATGATGAAATTGATGAGGGAATTTGGTTGAGGTACATGTCGGGTACATGGTTGAGACAAGTAGTTGATGAGTTGGCACATACATGAGGTGTATAGTTGATGATGTTGGTACATATTGATGAGTCATAGTTGATGAGTAGTTGATACATGATTGGTACATGGTTGGAGGCACTTGTTAGTAGTATTGTTGACACATGGTTTATGGATGATGGAGCATACATTGATCTTGGTGATGATTATGAGTTGTTGTGTTATGCTTGGTTGATTCACATCTTTGAGAGTTGTCTTGGTGATTGATATTGGTGAGTAGATATGATTTGGTTGATAATATTGATGAGACAGGTTGTTGTGATAGTTTGCTTAGACAATTTGTTGTGACAGGTTGTTGTGACAGTTTATTTGTATAGGTTTGGTGCATGGTTGATGCACTTGTTCATGGTATAGGTTGTTTGGTACAAGTTGGTGCATGGTTGATGCACTTGTTTATGGTACAGGTTGATTACGGGTTGAGGTACATGTTGATGCATGGTTGATGCATGGTTCAGGTTATTGGTATAGGTTATTTGGTGCATGTTGATTGGTACAGGTTTACAGCAGTATATCTCACAGTGATAGTATGACAGTGGTTCCATCATTCTACTTATACGTTAGGGTGGTTGGATGGGGCAAGGACAGGTGGTTGTATCCACCTTCTGGTTGTAGCTGGATAACATAGGGGATTATAGCCTCCTTCTGGTTATAGCCAGAGAATTGGGGAGTTGGAGATTCCCTTAGGTTGTGGCCTAAGAAACTAGGGGGTTGGAGCCTCCTTCCAGTAGCAGCTGGAAAACAAAGGAATTTGGTGCTTCCAATGAATGTAATTCTTCAATACATATAAGAAAAAGCATTATTTGGTTTTCACCTGCTTTGGGTTTCCACATAAAACACTGGTATACTGTGTATGCGTATGATTGTTCATTTTTTCATTTCTCATTTACTCTGCAATTATTGGATGATAATGATACATTGATATAACACTTGGATTGTATGGTTAAAAAGGATTAAATTTCTCTATTACTAATTCACCCCCCTCTTAGTAATCCAACAATTGGTTTCAGATATGTTTCCTTCAGGAAACAGTTTAACCACTGGAAGGAGATCATGGATTATTCTGAGAATGGAGTACCAATGTTTAATGGTCAGAATGGTTTTAAGTATGATATGTGGAGCATAAGGAAAAAATTATTTTTACAGGCACAAGGACATTATATTTGTCTATCAGTTGTTACAAGATATGATAGTTCAAAAAGGGAAAATATTGCAACCAAGAAGGAATTGAGGAAGAATAACAAAATAGCAAAGGATTTCATCTGGGAAGGATTACCTAATCCAGTAAGAGAAAAGGTTAGTAAATGTTCATCAACAAAATAACTTTGGGATAAGTTACATGACATATATTCTTCACCCATCACAGATTCAGAAAATGTCAAAGAAGATGTAGATACAAAGCAAGAAGAATTTTGTTCATCGTGTCAAGTAGATTCAGAAGATGAAGAGTACATAATCACCAGAGGTATGTTGTTTTGATTTAATTATGAAAAACGTGGACATCTTGAAATAGAATTCCATGAAGGAAATGAGACATAACAAATAATTGAAAAGGAAGACAATTATGAAGAAGAATTGATTAGTGTTTTAGATGAACTAAGAGAAGAAAACAATTCAATCAAGAAATAATTGATGAAACAAAAGGAAAGTGTTCACATTTTTTAAGAAACCCAACAGGTCATCGAGAACTTAAGAACTCAACTAGAAGAATCTAGAAAGATCAAAGAAAATATTGAATATCAAAAGCAATGTTTGGAAACCAACATAGCAGCACAGAAGGAAGAAGCAAAAATGAGAGAGAATATATTGACAGATCATCTTAAGGAAAGAACTAATGATCTAAACCAGCTTGAGGCAGAGTTTGGTCAAGAAGAGAAAGGACTTGAAGAAGAAATAATCACATTAAAAATTCATCTTGAAGAAGAGAAAAGAACAGAAGAAGTCATGAAGTCTCAGATAATGAAGAAAGAAGAAGAGGTTGAGAAGCTTGAAAAAGAAGTTGTCACATTGAGAAGTAAAATAATCAAGCTCAATAAGAACATTGAAGAGACAGAAACATGCACATCAATTATATATAATAAAGAGAAGCACTCTAGGTTGCTAGAAAAGAAGAATGAAGAAAACATAAAGAGTTATGCAAAAGTACTCAAAGGAAGGAATCATGGTCAACCAGAATCTAAGAAAACTATTTAAGATACATCTTCAAGAAGACCATCCATGTTCAAGCCACAAAGAAGCTTCAATCATGATCATGATCAATCAAGGCAAAAATTCAGAAGGACTACGCCACAAAGAAGATCATTCACTCCTAGGTATGCAAATTTGTTTTATGGTAATTGTTTTTATTGTACTAACTTTGGACAGAAGGTTGTAGATTGCAGGGATTATAAAAGAAATGTCCAAGCAAGAAGTGCCTATGTGGTCGTACGTAACATTGAGTCTTTAAAATGTCATAACTATGGACACATAGCCAGTGATTGTAAAGCATGATCGATACTTCCATGAAATAGAATACTGATATCAGATATAAGAAAGTATGGATAAGAAAACAGGAAGAATAGATGAACAAAGGCCAGGTACCAGAGATCGAGAGATTGGAAATAAAAAGAGATCAAGAAAATTCTACAAAGAAAAGGAAAGATGTCAGATATAGAAGGGTTTGGAAAATAACTGAAAGAAAGGAAGGACATGTAAATAAGGAACAGGTTCAAGAGATTGTACTTTTAGGCATTATAGTGAAAGATGAATCCACAGATAGAAAGAAAGAAGTCAGAGCTCAGAGAGATAATTATTCTACCAATGAAGATGATGATGAATACACATCAGAGTAGGAATTGTTCTGAGCCATCCGGCTTAGAGACTCCCAAGTAATATGAATATTAGACAGGGGGAGTTTATGCGATAGTTGTGACAGACCAAAGAACCATCCTTCGAGCAGCTTGCAGAGTTTCAGAAGATAGATTCAGAGCAATTAGCTAGAAGAAGTACAGTTTGATAGATTAATCAAGATTTCATGATAGTATAGTGATAAATGGGTCAACATTATGGATAGTTGCACAAGTAGAGTCTTGGACATTATGGACATAGATGGATTCATAAGAACACTTAGCAGGTTTGGACAGATATACGATAGTGGACGAGAGCATGGATTCATAGATTGGTTCAGAGAGTGGTTCAGAGACAAAGGAACATTATCATAATGGATGATAATTACATAGGAAATGGCTCGAACAATGCTAATGGATTCCAAATTGACAAATATTTTTGGACACATGCAGTGCATACATCAGTTCACGTTCAAAATAAAGTAATGCTCAGAAACAACAGTGGAAAAACTCCCTACAAACTATGGAAAGGAAGCACAGAAAACAACCTATACATCAAGGTAACTCAAGGTAATATTTTATTAATTGAAATTTATGTTGATGATATTGTTTTGGAAGTACTAATGACAAGTTAAGCCAAAAATTTGCAAAGGATATGCATAATGAATTTGAAATGTCATTACTTGGAGGGCTATCCTTCTTTTTGGGTTTTCATATATGTCAAAGAAACCAAGGAATTTTTATTTCTCAAACAAAGTATATAAGATAAATGCTAAAGAGTTTTGGAATGGAAGATTGCAAACGAGTTACCACTCCTATGCAAACCAATTGCATGTTGAAAAAAGATGATGATTCAAAGTATACAACCTAGAGGCAATACAGGTCAATGATTGATATCTTACTATATGTGACAGCATCCAGACCAGATGTAATGCAGGTAGTTGGACAGGTGGCACGATTTCATGCAGCACTGACAAGTTCTCCTTCAAGATATAGTATTGCTTCACAATCAACAAACTCACTTCTTGTATCTTCAATATTTAGGTCTTCTAAATATATTAGCATGATATCATTTATTTTACTTTCAATAGAAGAGTCATTGCTTTCATCATTTGAAGGATCGTCATCATTGTTTACACAAAGGCTTTTCTTCTTAAAATTATTCTCTTTATATACCTTCTCATGTTTGTGCTTATCTTCATCGTCATATGTCTGATCCTTTATTTTGTGAGGACCCTTAGATGCAAAATTACCTATATTACCACAGTTGAAGCATTTGAAGGGCAGTTTACCTTTGTATTTGCTTGATCCTTTCATCAGTCTTCTTACAAAATTTTCTTCAATCTCATCTATATCGGAGTCTGTGTTTTTCTCTACTTTAAAGGATGCTTCTCTTGTAGTGGATTTTCTTTTGGTGATTCTCATTTCATAAGAAGTGAGGGTTCCAAGAAGTTGATCTAGTGTCAACGTTTTGAGATTGATTATTTCCTCTATAGAAGATACCTTTGAGTTAAATCTATCAGGGAGAGATCTTAATATTTTCTGGACTAAAAAAGGTTCATCTATCTTTTCACCTAGACCTTTCATAGTGTTGACAAGTTATTCTATACGTAAGAAGTACTTACTAATAGTTTCTTCTTCATCCATCTTTAATTGCTCAAATTTCAGTCTGTGAGTCTGTAGTTTTGCCTCTTTCACCTTTTCATTACCTTCATAACTACTTATCAACTTGTCCCACATAACTTTTGCTAAATCACAGTGCATTACTTTGACAAACTTGACTTCTGCAAGTCCACTGAGGATGGAATTCATTGTTTTTGCATTAAATCTAAACTCTATCTTGCCATCTTTTGAGGCCAAGACTACAAGCTTCGCATATCTAGTTTCAACGACATCCCAAACATCATCACCTAAAAACATTAAATATGTTCTCATCCTTATTTTCCAGAAGGAAAAGTGTGTTCCATCAAACATAGGGGCTCTATTAGTTGAACTCCCTTCATGGCTAGTCATGTTCAAGCTTATGGATCTACCTTTGATCAAAGGCACCATCTCTAATACCAATTTTTGCAAATATAACTAAGAGAGGGGGGGGGGGTGAATCAATTATAATATAAGCTTGAAACTTTTCTTGTTCTTTTATGAATATTTCTAGATTATTATTTAATGTGTTACTGATAAATTAACATGCATAGATATGCAATATTTGATCAATCACACAAAATACACAAAGACACAATTTTTCACAAGGAAACCCATAAAGGGAGAAAACCTCTTCTTCTTCAGATGTCAATCAAGCTCCAACGTTCATGTACATCATAGTCTTTGAGAACCAAATCAAATATGAGGCTACAACCTATGATAGCAAGCTATAACTTGCAGAGAGCACCAACTCTCATATTTCTCAACATCAACTAGATGGAAGCACCAACTCCCAGGTTTCTCTAGCACCAACTAGATGGAAGCACCAACTCCCAGAATATCTTCTAGCACCAACTAGAATTTAGAGGACTACAATCCTCCCTAGCACCACCCTATCACCCTGATTGAATGCTACAAAACTTTACTTACTTTCTCTGTCTTTGATATGGTCTGTTACAACTCCATGGCTCCTCTGCCTTCTTCAACTTCTATGCTCTGTTTTTTTCCTCCTGCACATGACACCTCTCTGTTCAACTTATTTTCTACATTTTATTCTCTATGCTGCCTCTGCATGATATACATTGCACCTTTGATCTCTACTTCAGGTGATACACACCCTCTCCTTCTACCCACATACATAGCTATCGAAAAAACACAATCTCTTATCTGTTCTGCATATCTTTCTCATGCCGAGTCCTCTGCATGATCATCATTGCAACTCTTCGTCTTATCTGGTGGTTATACTAAATTTGTTCATCATCTGTGGCAATTATTCAAGGATTATATGGATTCTCTGGCAGTTATCTTGAACCTGTTAATCACTAGCGATCGTTATCCTGATATTCTTTGGCTTCTCTGGCAGTTACAATCAGTCGTTTTTGGCTTCTTTGGCTTCTAAGCCCCTTCCTTTACATGACCACTGGCGGTGACCACACTCCTATTCAAAAAGGCACTTCACAATCTTGGTCTAGCGAGCGCTAGCTCTGTTTTTTTGATATGACCTTGGGCAATGATCTCATGTGACCACACGGTTGTGGGTGCGTCCAAAGGTGGTTTGAAATCAAACTACATTTCTCTCTACAATTTACCTTGAGACTCCACATATTTTTCTCCAAAACCATGGTTTTGATTGTGGCCCACCCTCAACTTATTAACGTTCACGCACCTTCAATCCCCACAATGTGACAGTACCGTCAATCTCACGATCTTGATGGTGTTCATGAACTGACGGTTTAGATCTGTCCTTTCAAGTTCTGCAAATCAAATCTAACCTTCCTAAATCAACGACTGAGGTTTATTTCATGATCTGGGCTTCACGAGTTTCAACTCTCACACCCTGCTTTCCTCCTTATGCCAATATTCCAGAGTCAATGATCTGCAGACACCTGTCCTTATCAATTGATGACTCTTCCTCTACTTCAAGAATTTGGCCTTTCAACCAGATCAACGGTTCTGCGGACCCTTTCTCGATCAATGATCAAGATCTCCTTCGGGTCTCCAGACTTCAGAGATCTCAAGTCTCAAATTTCACTTCCCCTGTAATATGATCAATGGTTGAGAATACACCCGAAGTGATCTTCAGATTAGACAACTCGTGTCCATTTTGGGACTTCGACATTTGGGACTTTGAGACTCTATCCTTTGCCACTTTGGATCTTTGGCCCTTCGACCCTTTCACAACTTCGGCCTTCGGGACTTCAAAGATTTTATCATTTGTTGGTGGTGAAACTCCCAAAGTAAATCTCCTGGAGTGACGTAACATTACACATGTCACCTGTTGACTTGTCACGGGTCGAGTGGTTGCCACGTGTCACTCGTTGATGTGATCTGCCACATGTCCTTGCTAACGTGGTCTGCCACATGTCCTTGTTGACATGGTCTGTTGACGTGGTCTACCACATGTCCTTGATGACGTGGTATGCCACATGTCCTTGTTGACGTGGTCTCCCAATGTGACACAGCTTCAGAATTTCGGATCTCTGACTCTCCAGGCTTCGGGAATTTCAAATCTCAAACTGAAACTCTCGAAGTGATTTCTCAGAAGCTCACGATCTGTCGCCACATATCCCTCTATATTTGACGGTCAAAATTTACTCCGGCTCTCCAACTCTTTGGACTTCAGGGATTTCAAATCTCAAACTTTTCTCCCTCCTGAACTCACAGTCTACTGACATGTATCTCCTGACGATCAATGAACCAAATTCTCCTCCTAGTGATGAACGGTCTCAAATTACTTTGGTACTTTGGAACTTTAGCAAGCTCCCTCACCTATGTGTGTAAAGCGTTAAGTCTCGCACACCTTGATTTGATCAAATGATTGTTGGTCCTCTGGATCGGTGATCCAACGCCCAATGTTGCTCTTCCTCCTGAGCTTCTAATATCTCTGACTTATAAGGTTTTCTAAGTGTTCAAGGGTATCTACCTTTGCTCCTACTGTGATTCCATCTCTTGGACCTCATCTGCACTTCTAGGAATCTCTATCTCTTCCGAGCTTTCTCGTCTTCTTCTCTCACGACTTCTTAAAGAGTCACTTTGACACTTAGCCGAATTGTGGATCTGTGCACTCCTTGCAAAATATTCTTACACAAGTTTTGGTTTCACTACTATTCTTTCCATCAATGACAAGCACACTCTTCTTGTAAAACATGCCAACACGTTCTTCAATGTAGTCTTGCACAATCCTCTCAAACCACTTATTCAGGTTTGTTCTTCCTCCGTTTTTTATTTTGTGAATCAAATGCTCATCCATAGTTAGTATGTGCATTAGAATGGATGAGATATTCATATAGTGAATTTGGAATAACTTCCAAAAATCATATGTGTGTCTTCAAGAAGAATTGAGTACGAGCTTCTGCTAACATCAATCGATTTCTTCTTGTGTAGTTTCTGATATAGTTGGTAATTTTATTCTCCCACCATTTGTGTATATCTTCCAAATTTAACATCTATGTGTCTTTGTTATGCATGCTCGAGTTCATAAATAATGACAACAAAACCAATTTTGTGATTTGAGAGAAAGTATAAGATAGTTACGAGTAGATCCTTACATAGAGTAACACATACTATAGCATCATATAGAAGAGCACATAGTCACATAGAAAAACATACACAAGAGGTGAGATAACCATAAAAGCTTTTTATTATATTCAAAACAGTCTCTTACATTCCATTACATAGCCATGTATATATATGTATGATCTTCTGTACAAGTCGGTTGCATTATGTAACTGCCTATTTGACCGACTCTCCCAACCGTCCACTACAATTGACATGGCTAGTTGACTAACAAGTCTAGTTGGCGAGGCCAACTAGCCCCTACAACAAGTCTCATTGGCCATGGTAGCTTCTAGACGTTGTTCATCTAAGTGGGCCAAATACAAGATACATTCTTCCTCAATGGAAGTATTGGGTGAGAGTTCCATGGCTAGTTTCAATGACAAGATTTCACATTCAAT
The DNA here is from genome assembly GCA_009831015.1 of Picea engelmannii. Lineage (NCBI taxonomy): Eukaryota > Viridiplantae > Streptophyta > Pinopsida > Pinales > Pinaceae > Picea > Picea engelmannii. The sequence continues at coordinate 735,066 of ML779336.1, forward strand.
TGGTATGATTGCCTCCACTCCACCAATGAGTTGAAATAGTGTAAACCTAGTGGAAGTCCTAGTTGAGGTTTGGTAATCCCATACATTATGTGAGTTAGGAAAGAAGGTTTTCAAATATTTAACTTGAATGCAAGCCATAATTCATTACCTTGTACTTGATGTTTTAACTAACCAGGAGTTTGAGAAGGATCATGATACTCGAATGGTCTATCATTAAAATGATCAACCCATACATGTAAAGTATCAACAAAGCTAATGTGGTCAAACAACTATTTACAACAATAAAAATACCTTTCTTCTTTCACATCCAAGGAAATGCAAGAATTTGGAAGAAACATAATTTTGCAAACATCCATAGATGTAACATTTTCCTATTAAAAGGTTAAAATGGATGATATTAAAATGAGTTCAAAGTATCAATGCCATGTTTCTCATTTCCAAATTCTAGATAACTAATAGTCGACTTCTCATTAAAATATGATCTTAGAGATAATTCTCTGAAGGATTAGGTTATGAATATCTGCACATGAGAAACATAAAACATATTAGGATAATCATGATAATGACTATTAGAAAATAATGAATGAAAGGCTTCTCTGTAGAGAGTCTCTTCAAAAGGATTAGCCTCTCCCAAATCATTATCAATTATTAATAAATAATTTAGAAACTTTGATTTAGGAATCACACCAACACTAACACCATCAACCTTATAAAAATCAATTCGTACTTTTCCTAAGCAATATGTAGAATGTCTAATATCATGTGTATCTATGAAGACTTGTTTTGCTTAGTGAATAGTATTTCCCTCATGTTATTTTATGACATTAGAACTTGAATGATTATCTATATCAATTTCATTTTCACAAACAATCAACAACATGGAAGGCATATCATTAAAAATTCAAAGAAAAAAGGTTGAGTAGACCTCTTGATGAAAAAATCAGTAAAAGGTGCAAGTTCGAGAGTTCCTCTTCATTAAACAAAAAAAGATTGTTGTGAAACACATTGTCGATCACAAAAGACAACTTCTTCCTCATTTCGAGAAATGTGAAAGTGATATCTTTCTTTTTTCCTCAAGTGGAGATTATTGTTTATCCTTTGATAAAGAAAAATGACAAAACTTGAGTATGAACATTGTTTAATCTTGGAGTGTCTTATCATAAAATAATTACAAATTTTGTCCTTCCACAAGAGATTTCCAAAATATTGGAATTTAGACTTTCTGTGCAAAATACCACCTGTTTATCAGTAGAAAAGAAAGTGAAGGAGGATAAAAATTTTCAATGAGATTAGAAATATTCTATGAATTAGATCAATATGATATCATTTTATCATTGACTAACTTATGTTGCTTGATGAAAAGAGAATTTGTAGATGTAAGAGACATAAAATTTATCAACTAAAGAAACACCCTAAAAAATACACATGAATTT
>ML779336.1:736789-754004 GCA_009831015.1 Picea engelmannii
TGAGATCTTGATATTACCATCATCTTGCGATGAAGTGCCTTGGTGTTATCAATATCTAATACAACATGATAAAATATTCCATCCCTTTCCAACTTACAAACCAAATCAACATTTCCAATGACACTAGATGAACTAAAAAAACAAGCAAGTGTTTCATAGACAGTGTTCATAAAAATATTATTCTCTTCTTCATAATCTTGAAATAAATTATATTGAATACCAACATTTCCCTCATTTTTGTAAGACACTTTTACATCACTTTGCATCAAACTAGAGTTTGACCATAGCAAAGTCTTAAATCGAAAATCATTAATATCGAAGTGTATGTTATAGTGGACAAACAAATTTGGATACAAAGAGTAAAAGCTTTTAGAGTGTAAAAATTTAAATGCTTCCCTTTTGATAGGATAACCTTCATTAATTGTCTCCAGAGAAACATTTTCATGCAAAGTCTGATTTGATGATGAGTTTTAGGTAAGGATGAGAGGGCCTAGTTCAATATGAGAATAAAAAAATGCAATATCACCATTAATACTGCTATTACTTACAGCTTCAATTTCAAGGCCTATAAACATCAAGTCTCCTTCTACCTTATGTCCTTCCACAAGAGTTTGGGTATCATTATTTAATACAAAAGTTGAATCCTCATACACATTCTATTGTTTCTAAAACTGCTCATTATAAAATCCTAACATTTGTTGTTGCATAAGAATTGCAGTGTTATTAGTGGACTTAATAGAATTAGACCTTGAATCAACATTAACTTATGAGATAATATCTTTAGTAACATGCATATAATTAAATAAATCAACTTTATGTTCATCATTATTTTCATGATCCTATGGGTTAGAAAGAGAATTAAGATAAATACACGAATCTAATGCATCTTCTCTAGAGGATTGATATTTCTCATGAAATTTGAAGCAAATTAACATAAATATGGAAAAAAAAGAATTGATAGGATCACCTTCATGTCTACAAATATTCTCCACTTCCAACCACAATTTTTTATAATTGTAATCCACATGAGCGTTGAGAAACAACTCCATGAATGGCTTCCATGTGTGAATAGATTTGGCTAGCAACATTTCAAACACACTCTAGATTCTTCCTTTGAAAGTAACGGTAAAAAGTCCACAGTTCTCACTCTCATAAAATACATGTAAATGATTGAAAATAAGATTAAACTCAGACATATGATGAGAAGCAAAAAATTTATCTTTCCCATTAAAACTCAATTTTTGCAAGATATTGCATGTCTTTCTATAAATACTCCCAACATGCCTAAGCAAACTGAAATCGTGTTCCAGAACATGGGTAGGGGCCATTTCAAAATGAATAAATCCAAAGAAGGATGTAAAAAAGGGATTACTTGTTGGATGACCTCCTTCTAGTGCCAATTGTTGATAGGTGGGAAAATTCCCTCCTGTAACAAGGGAACACTACTTGATCACAAGTCCCAATTAGAATCATTTTCATTTGGAAAGGTTGTAAAATTCCCAACTAAGGTAGATGGGGATATATGTGTACTACCAAAAAATTTATTACTATTCCTTGTGTTATTTTATCAAACAATTTGTATTAGTGCTACTAGAAGTACCAAATAGATCTTAAACATACATCATATACCCATTACACATAGAATAAAGCAGATAACCATGGCATCTTATTATGGATGGAAACTCCCAAAAATCAGTACAATGAAAACTAAGGTTGTAATAATAGTTGTAGAATACTACTAAGCACACAACTAATGGCTTCTACAAAGCATACAAATCTACTATAGAAACAACACAATGAAATTTGGAATGATGCCAATATATGGAGCCCAAGGTTATCCAAGCCTGATAATGCTATGCTCTAGTGACATACGCCTTGTAGGTGGCCCTCCTACTCTTCAGAACACCTCTACAGACCCGATCTACTGAAAACCCCCAATCTATAGGGGTCCTTGCATGACACCTATAGGGTGTCTCACAGGGCCACACATGATGACCCTTACTCAACCCATGGGGATGCCTCCTGCTACTACTACACGAAACCCTCTGATACCTCCAGATACAGTGAAATAAATCCTACTAAAACTTGTTATAAGATGCCTCATGCTCATTGTAATATCCTTAGGCCAAACCCAATTGTAAATGTAAATGCAAATGTACTTAAGCTGGTGAGCTGTTTTGATATAATTTTGTATGCACCTTTCATGGCATAGTGCGTGCATGTACTGTGTAGTAAAAGGATGAAGTGTGCACATTCTAGGATACCGCGTGCAACATCTTAAGTACACGCGATATTGAGGCCATCGAGCCTTTGTGTATATGCTATGTTTTATAGGCTGGTGAGACAATTATTATACGCTAGGATGCTTATGTCTTGATTAGGCTGGAGAGCCTAGATGTTAAAGGCCAGTGCGCCTATTTTTGTATATGTCTCATGATTAATATAAAATACATCGTTGTGCGCAGACCGACCACGATAAAAGAGATGGGGGACTAAACTCTATTAGTTAGGGAAAGGGAGGGCCAAAGGTTAAGGAAAAGGGCTAAGCTAGGGAGCTTAAGCCAAAAAGGAATATTATATTAATATTTCTTAAATCATAAAGTATGGATAATTATTTTATCCTAAGTTCTAAAGTTGGGGACAAGTGGGCCAAAGTAGCTCCCACCATGACAAGTGTCAAGTTGGGGACATGCATACATATTGTTGGGACTTAGTTCATTTTCACACACTCTCCCATCATTCAGGCATCATTCAATCATCCAGTCGATCATCCATGAGCATGCACACATCCATTGAGCTATACTTTGTATCTTCATGACTATACCAGAACCTGTATCCATAGCCATACCTGTTTGCATAGCTGGTTAGCTTATGAGCCGGACTGAAGAAGTGGGTTGTCAGGCCCGTGGGATATTGAAGAGGCAGGTTGTCAGACCCGTGAGCAATTCTCTGGGTGAGAGAATTGTTAGGAATTGATTTCCTGAAGGTGCTAAACTACAACTGCAATGCTCTGAAACTTCCTGTCTGACCTGTTGCTGAAGCTTGAAAAGGAAGTGGGGAAGCCGAAGGACTGTTGAGCAGAGAAGGGGCACACTTCCTGGGTGGGACAAGAATGTGGGGAATGATGGACTGTAGGTTGTTAGTTTGAGTTGTCACCTGTGACATAGTCTTTCCTATTGTCTATGAGCCTATAGCTTGGTTAGGAATCCCCTTACCCGGGTCGAGTTTAGTCCCAGCTTGGGGGTGACTCACTATTGAGAGTGATGAATAGTGTGGTCTAAGGCTGGGAGGTTCGTGGAAGGTCTGCACGCAGTTGGTGATATTCTTACAAAGATAAGTGTCAATTGTGTGATAAATTTATATGCTGCATTATTATTTACGTGTTTATTTTCATGTGTATTTCCTATATATGCGGCATGTATATGTTTACTCTTATTTCAGTGTGAATCCGTGCATTTACAATATGCATTTGTCTATTTACGTTTATATGTAAAGATTTCGCAAGAATTCTCTGTGTATATATTTTATTTGCATGTAGTTCGAAAAATTTATGTGCCATAACTTAGTTGGATACTGGGTATGTTACAGTATGTTTCGTAGAGAGAACAAAAGAGTTCTCTGGCATAGCGTGGCCCGACATGGATGGCCGGGGAAGTTACAACATGGTATCAAGGCTTCAGTTTTCAACACTGAGCATGAATGGGCCGAGAAAGTTGAGTTGAAGTGAATGTCACAGAGGATTTATTTCGAAGTGGACAAATTTCAAGTTTCAGAGTGTCCATGGTAAAAAGTAACAACAATTGTGCAGATTTGGGGAAAAGGCCCAATTTTTGTTGTTAAATTCATGGGAAAATTGAGAAAATTTGGCCATACGGTGAGATATTATTGATTTAATATCTGTTCTATCAAATTCAGAACTGGAATTGGCCAAATTTGAAGTTATAATGAAGCCATGACAGATGGAGCGAGATTGGTAAATAAAATCCTCAATTTGTGAATTGATTTTGGGGAATTTTGTTCCAGAAATGTCAACCCACAATGATTTGTTATTGTAGAGGTTGAACTGGTGTCATCAGGGTGAAATTGGACAATTTTCATGGTTGCAGAATGTGTATGGTAAATTGGGGAAAAAGTTAAGCAAAAGCCCCATTTTTTGCAGCGGAATTCACGAGGAATTGATGCGCAGTAAAAATCTTGTGATATGTGAAAATTGGGCATTGCATGGAAAAATGTTGGCATGCTGGTGTGCGCGCTAAATTTTGGCACTGCATGAAAAAATATGGTGTGCGGGTGCGTGCAGTAAATTTTGGCACCGCGCAGAAAAATATTGGTGTGTGGGTGCGCGCACTAAATGTAGAATTGCACAGTGTACACACACATAATAATGGTGCGTGGGGCGTATGCAGTATTGGCAGAGCGCAGAGGAGTTTGGTCGGTGCATGCGCAATATGGGTATATGTTGTCGCGCGACAATATAGTCAATGGTGCGCGCAGAGTATTTGTGCGTGGTGGGGCGTATTGAACCTTGGCATGGTGCAATGCATAGAGTGAAATGTGCGCAGAATATCAGCGCGCGATACACAAACTGTGTGCAACAGGTAATAGTGCAAGAACCAAAACTGCACGTGGTGGATATTGGCGTGCGACACAAAAGTAGTGTGCACAAGTTATTAGCGCGACAGAGAAGTGATACACAGTGGTTTTAAAGTGTGCGAAGCACGATTTACCTTGTGTTGTTGTTGCGCATGGTGAATATGGGCATACAGGTTGAAATTTGTGCATGCAGAGTCGTTTGGAGTGTGAATAACAGCAGAAAACCCGCTATTTTCTGTGACGTTTTATATCATTTGAACATCATCTTTTTGCAACACGTTTTTGAGGGCCTTAAGAGTGTTTTTAGCAACTCAAAAACCACGAGACATAGGTGTACCTAAGGTACACTCTACCTCTACAGCTCAAATAAAAGAGCTTGGATAGATCTTTCTAATGGTGTAAATTCTTCATCAAACAGAGCTTTTATGAGAAAGTTACAGCTCAAACAGTGAAGGGTAAATTTTATGACCCAACTAACTTAAAAGGGCCATAACTTTCTTCTTCAGAATCAGATTGAGGCGCAATAGTAGTCAATGGAAAGCTATTGAGCCATAGAAGACATTCCAAGAGCTTAATTAAATTTTTGGGCATGTTAAAAGTGTTTAATATGGAAAAGAAGGTACTTGTAGCATACCGATTACAATATGGTATTTTGGTTTGGAATTTCAGCAAGCTGTAACTAGCAGCCCAAAAACCAAAAAAAGGTGAAACTTGGACAGAGTGTCCATAATATGTATATTAAGAAACCCAATTGATATCGTACAAAAATTCCAATGGTATAGGTGCGAAAATGCATGATTACAGCGCAGTTTTGCGCCAAGTTGAAAAATGAACAGAAAAAGTAATGGACAATTTTCAAATAGCCATAACTTTCTGCTCAATACTCAGAATTGAACATGGGAGTAGGCGTTGGAAAGGTATTGAACAATGGAATCTAATTATCCACCCAAAAAATTGATCAATAGTTAACAACATATATATCAGATCAAGATCAATGCAGATTCCATAGTAATGGAAGAGGCATAGGGGACTTACAACCAAGAAGATGAGATAAGAGGGATGTATGTCCTTTTGGGAATTGAAGGAACAAACTCAAATGGGCATGGAGAAGGAAGAGATGAAAACATGAATATGGCAGAGACCATTAAAAATTTGTAGAAGGATGTCCAAAGACATAAAGCTCATAATGAAAGGCTTATGAGAGTCAAGGAGCAGCAGGATGACTTCAACATGAAGTTATTGGAGAGCTTGAACATAATAGAAAATAAATTGGATAAGGAGAGTGGCTCAAGAAAACTAGGAAGTCACAGGCCTTCTGATGAGAAAAGAAAAGCCAGAAGTGTTAGCAGACATCACCACAACTCCCCGAGGCATTCCAATAAGAGAGAAGGAAACAACTCAAGTCCATCCCCTGTCAGAAAGCATAAGAGGTCTGGGGTGGATGAGCTACAAGGAGAAATGAAAAAAATCAAACCTCCTACATTTGATGGTGAACACAAGAAGTATGAGGATGTAGAAACATGGTTGTTGGGCATGAGAAAGTATTTTCAATTGCATAATTATTCTTCTCATGTAGAAGGTAGAATTGCTATCTATCAACTCAAGGGAAAGGCATCCATGTGGTGGGATCAACTTGAGAAGGTGCAACACAATAAAGAGAAAAGTGTTACTTGGAGGGAATTGAAGAAGTATTTTGAGAAGAAATACTTGAATAATAGATATTATGACATGAAAATGAAAGAGTTCTTTGAAATCAAGCTTGGAAGTATGACAATAGATGAATATGAGAGAAGGTTTCTAGAACTATTGAAGTATGTCTCTTTCATCAAGGATGAGACAGTTAAGATTCAAAGGTATTTGAGTGGATTGCCATCATTCATCAGTGAAAAAATATAGTATGATTATCCCAAGACATTGGAGGAGACCATAAGGTGTGCTAAATGCCTATATGATCAACAAAAAGCAAGGCCCACTTTCCAAAAAGCTTGGGAAGAAAAAAAGAAGTTCAAGATGGATCAAAGGAAGAAGGGAGATAAGCCACCATTCTTTAGAAATAATAATCAAGGACATAAAACTCCTAGAGAACCTAGAACGATTGAGGCAGGAGGTCAAAGGCCAAGGAAACCACCTATTCAATGTTGGGTTTGTAAAGGGGATCATATGTACAGAGATTGCCCTCATAGAGGTGAAAAAGTGAGAATTGTTCACAATGTACAGCAAGTTGAAATAGTGGAGGACATGGGAAAAAATGTACCAAGGATCTATGCAGCCCTGGAAAATAAGCAAGCATAGTATCAGTCACATATGATTGAAGTGGAAGGTATGATCAACAACCAAACCATTGCTATTTTAATTGATTCAGGAGCTAGTCATAGTTATATAGATCCTAAGATGGTGGAAAGTTTGCATTTTCCAAGAAGCAAGCATGGAAAGTCTTGGTTGGTGCAGCTGGCTACTGGATCCAAAAGAGAAGTTAATGAGATGGTTAAGTCATGTCTTGTGGACATGAATGGACTGAAAACCAGGGCATATTTGAACATATTTCCTTTAGGTTCCTATGTCTGTCTAATTGGGATGGATTGGTTGGACCAACATCATGCCATCCTAGATTGTCATAACAAGGCATTTACTTTCTTGGATGAGGAAGGGAACCTAAGGAGAGTGTAGGGAATTCCTAGGGTAGTAACCATCGTAGAGATTTCAGCATTGCAGTTGAAGAAATGTTACATAAAAGGGTGTCAAATATTTGCAGCACATATGGAAGATACACCTATAGATAAGGTACCAAATTTGGAAGATCATGCAGTCTTGGAAGATTTCGAAGATGTGTTCAAGGAGGTACCAGGACTACCCCCAAAGAGAGATATTGATTTCTCTATAAATTTAATGCCTGGAGCAGCTCTAGTGTCAAAGACTCCTTACAGAATGAGTACACCAAAGTTGAAGGAGTTGCAAATGCATCTTGAATAACTTCTGAAGAAGGTGTATATATGCCCAAGTGTGTCACCTTGTGGTGCCCCAGTCTTGTTCATGAATAATTAATATGGGACACTAAGATTGTACATTGATTTCAGACAATTGAATAAAGTGAATGTTAAGAACAAGTATCATTTGCCAAGGATTGATGATATCTTTAATCAATTGAAGGATGCAAAGATATTTTCAAAGATAGATCTCACATCAGGATACCATCAAGTAAGGATTAAAGAGGAAGATATAAACAAGACCACCTTCAGGACAAGGTATGGTCATTATGAGTTCACAATGGTGCCATTTGGGTTGTCAAATGTACCAGCTGTTTTCATGTGTGTTATCACTGAAATTTCGTCCGCAAATGGTTACATGAATCCAACATCTTCAAGCAGTTATGAGTTCACCCGTGGACCAAAATTAACAAAAAAAACATTTCCAAAAGGTCCAAAACTATACAACTAGTGATAAAATCAAAGTGCGCTATGACTACACAGGGCATGCATGCACATGCGCCATCCAGAAATGAAAGAAAAGCGCACATGCGCACGATGCGTGATTGTGGTTGCTAACAGCCACGCACACTTGAGAACGACGCATTTATGAGATTGGTCAGCCTCCCACCCACTTTTGGTTCAAATTCCAAGTTGATTTGACATCCAAATATCGGCTGGATCCGACTGGGTGGCTGGTCAAATACCTAAAAATGCCCTAAACAAACCCTTTTCACATTAAAAGCTGGTTTCACAATACCTCAAAGTGGTACTATAAAACAAGGCCATGGGTGCACTACATTTTCAAGGAATTCATTTGCAAGGTTATGCTGCTACTATTCTCTTGAGGAATCCTCGTTTCTCATCAAGAGTATACTAGCATCATTACATTTGGGCAATCCATCTCACCTTTTGAGTGGATTATCTTGGGATTCTTTCACCATTTCTTTCAAGTTTCAAAGTTGTAAGAAGAGCTAAATTGTGGAGGTCAAAGAGCCCTCCCTTGGAGGAAGAAGGGACCCAAAGTCCTCCTTCTTCTTGGTGTTTTATTTTTCACTAATACAATCCTTTCCATTGGTGACATGAGTCTTATTGGTTTTTTGTTCTTATGTCCTTATGCTTGATAGTTTAGTTGTTCTTTCATTTCTTAGTTTAATTCTTAGATTAGTCTTTTATGTTTCTTTTTCTAACCCTTTCCTTCACTGTTGTCTTGCTTAGCTAACCCAACTAAGCTTGTAATCACCTATGTTTTGCTCATTTAGGTGACAAAAGAGGCGTAACAGATTGGCGACTCCACTGGGGGAAGGTATCAATTTCCTACCCCATTTGGGTTTTTCTAGCTCTTCTTTTGGTTTATTTAACTTGCAGGTACCATAACTGACCCAAGCCGACCTGCAAAACATCCAATTCAAAGTTGAATTGAGAGAATTCCATTTAGAATTTTCTTCACATCCATGTGACAAGTGTGTGTGGGTTAATTGGCCCATAGTCATGCATCGTGTGCATGTGCGCCAAAATTACTGTGTTGTTTAGCGCCCTCTACGCACCTGCACCCAAAAGTCTTTTTCGATTTGCACATAGGTGCTCAGTGTGCCTCTGTCTACTCTGAGACCCACGCACCTGTGCAGAAAAATACACATTGTAAGCCTTTTTGTGATTTGGGGAAGGCCCCTAGCCTTCTTAAAAATGATTTCATGCATGTTGTAATCTGCACCACACTTAGTTCCCTCTCCATATAAAGGGATTAGTCAAAACACATAGGCACTTAGGGGGTTTAAAATCATTATTTCCTCTTTTGATTTCATTTTTCCACATGGATGGCTTGCTTGGACTAAGAGTATAAGTTGGAATCATTTGTAATCACATAAAGCTTTCATGTGGACCAGAAATTGGATAACAATCGTTTAGTATACTCTTCTCTCACACTTCAAAGCGACCTTGAGAATCGAAAAAAGGTTGTAGGACAATTTCATCTCCCTTAAAAAAACTAAAACCTTTAGGAGAGGAAAACAACCCCCTCAGGACTCCTCTTAGTTTATTTTTCAAACACATCTCAAGATTGTAATGGGCCCATACATGCCCACATGCTACAAAGATAGGATAGTGTTGAAATTTAATTTCTTATATTAAATCACTAGGGAAGTTTAAAGGTTTGGTAACGGGCCCATACATGCCCACATGATCACAATCTAGGATAGTTTCAAATCTTTCTTAGATTAAATCACAATAGGGAGATAAAGGAATAATAAAGGACCCACATGTCCACATGCTAGCTTCCTAGGGACTTTTGAATTACGTAAGGTTGTACCAAATACATTTAGTTAATTAGGTAATCAACACTTGTAAGGACCAAGCGAAGTCCACATGCAGCAAGGTAACACCTAATTCATTAAAACATTGGCACACTTCCACTCATTCACACACAAAAGTCATTTATCACTCACATAGTTTTCATCACGAAACATGGAGGTCAAAGTAAGTTTCCTCCAATGGGATTTCGAAACACCCCACCCTTTTCTTGACGAAACTATCCACTCCCATTTAATGTCAACTAGATTGGCTCACACCCCCAATCTCTCAAACAACCACATCTAATTGTTTTCTAAAAACTCACTAAGTTTTCCTCCACAGGAGGTGCCAAAAGAAATTTTTTAGTCTAGGTAGGATTTCGGGGATAAGCATCCAAATAACTCTCCGTTATCTGGTTCTCACATTGTCAAAACAATAGAAGTTGTCAAATAGGGAACTATAAATCCTCCAAGTCAAGTGTTCCTAACACCATAAGGCAAGGAGATACCCATGAAGGGTTGAAGGCCGAGGTCCAGTTATTCTGTGAGTCCCCCCTTGAGGCACCCACCTCTTGGACGAGATCCAGCCCATGACCCATTTCTTAGGCCGAAAATCTAAATGTCGCACTTTGACCGAGGTACCTAGTGACCAAATTTTAGGGCATCTACCCAGGTGGAAATTGTGGGCTACAATTGGGATTTTGTGTGGCTATTGGGAAATATCACTAGTTCTTTCGAGAAATGCCCCCTCTACCCCTCATTATAACTGATCGATTCATCCTTCACTAATTTCTCTTCTAGTGGCTTCAGACCCCACTGTCGAGTGCTATTGGAAGGTCCATTGCTATTTTGAGAGGAAGGACATTATGTCTTGTAGGACACGAGCATTTGTTTTCTTTGTTTCCCCATGCAGAAAAAACCATTTATTCACATATATGCTTCTTTATCAAAACACTTTATGTATGATGCATTTCTGATTACATTTGATTTAGATATATATTGTGTAAAATTCAAAAAATTGCAAACAAAGGCTCTTGTTTATTTACTCTCATCACCATTCACACACATCCACTCAGCTAGTTGAACATCATAAGGGACCCAAATAACCCCCATCGTTCCATACATTTGCTAAACCTCCCTCCTATTCTAGGGGGAGTTACTAGTCTTGCCAACTCATCGACACCACCTTCACACACTCTAGTGAGTGCCACTGTCTTAGGGTCAAATTTTCTTGGTTCCACCTTACTTGGGTCCAATTCCCAAGCTCCACAGTCCACTCGCTCTCCTTTACATGGAAGCGGGGGACCAACTTCCTCTCAAGGGGGAAGTACAAACCCACCTAGTCCCCCCCAAGGGTCAGGTTCATAACACACACACCATGGATGGAACTAATCCTCTGCCACCACTACAGATGCCATACCTGGCCTCTCTCAACATACCAAATCTAAGAAAACTCACAAATGACCCTATATTGCATGACCCCACATGGCCTGCAATGCCTACCAAACTACCTTCAGATATCCCCAAGTTTGAAGGAAAGGCAGGGGATGACCCTGCCAACCATGTCATGACTTTCCACTTATGGTGCTCTTCCAAAAGCATTATGGATGATTCCATCCGACTACGATTATTTCAATGCACACTCACTGGCCCATCAGCCAAATGGTATGTAGACGAAAAGTCGGGGTCCCATGTGACCTTCGAGTCCTTGGCCAAAGCATTTTTTACCTTCTTCCAATTACCAATCCGCCATGACAATGGTCTTGAACTACTATCTAATTTCAAACAAACCTCAGCCACACATATCGCCGATCACATCCACGAGTGGCATCGATGATGTAGTTTGTGCAAAGCATAAACCACCAAACAACAATGTCTTGATTGGTTTCTCAGATCACTTATGTCTCTCCTCGGTAAATATGTGGCTTCCACCTTCCCTCAATCAGAAAAATAATCCATCAGTAAGGCTCAAAAATATGACCTCATCTATTCACAATCAGGTTACTTGTACACAATACTTCCTGATCTCCCAAAACCTGTGCCATTTGGCCAAGACAAAACCGAGATGTCTCACTCAGCAGACAGATTAATTGGTAATACCACGCACCATAGTCCACAACCCCAACAACCAACAATGTATGGCACACCTCAATATCCACCGACATATGGAGGAACACCTTATTATCTCCCACCCCCTTATCATCAACCATACCCTGTTGCCCTTCCTCCACCCATTAGTGGACCACCACCGGCACCCACAATACACCCACCAATCCAAACAAGTTCTGGTACTCCCTCTACCTCAGCTTATACTCTAAGTACTATCGAAAGCACCATGCCTTCCTATGTACCTTAGGAAAAAATAGGAACAATCCAGGTCAAGGTGCAAATCACCCCCAACAGAACCAACCTACTCGGGGCAACCAAAATCAAGGGAATCAAAACCCCCAGGGGGGCAATAACAATAGGCATCAAGGGAAAAATAACAATAATATTTGAACCAACTTCTCTTGTTCCCTTTGTGGTGAGTTCATTCATTATACTCATCATTGCCCCCAAATCACTGAATTTAAATGAATGAAAGACTCAGGAAGTGGACCACATCCTCCATCATCGCCTGCCCCTCAGTAGGCCCCACAACAATACGTCCAACAACCTCCCCCAGCTATGCTGCAGAATCCCATTCTTCACCAGGGTGTGATGAACACCCAACATGACATGCAGCCTACCCCACCACAGTTGGGACAATATCTCAACCCGAACAATCCCGCAGATCGTACTATCCTCCTCACTAGTGAGGAATAAGTCCTTCTAGAGACACATAGTCGTCAATACTGTGCACCCACTAAGTCTCCTCCCATTCCCCCAGAAATAATCCCAGCACCAACGGGACCCCCGTTGGTGATTCCTTTCCCTAACACGGAGACACCTCTTCGCATCCCATGCATCCCATTGCGCAGGAATGTCCACAACCTGCAGGCTAGGATGACTCATAATTACAGTTTGGTCGACGACTTAGCACACTCCTCGACTCTCATGTCAGTCTTATAAGTACTTAAAACTTGTTGATCTAGGTGGATATCGGTGGCCACCCACCTTTTCCCAAATTGCTCAAAACAAATTTCTGGCAATTTTGGCAATTTACTATTTTTAGCATTTTTTCGGGTCCTAAACTTTCGGGGCCATTTTGAGGCCCTAAACGATGTTTTTATGGGTATGTTTCTCTCACAAGATAAAATTTATGATGCTATTTTTTCTCGATCTTTTTAGGCCTCAGATAGATCTTTCCAACGAGCTATCACACGCCTAAAATGGAGATCGTATGCAAAAGTTACGACCCCAGGAAGTTGATGTACTCACTTGCCCAAACGGGGCCCACATGACTTTTGGTGCTTCATCTCCTAGGGTTAGGTTTTTGGATGTTTAGGACTTTTGACATTCCCATTTATTTTAAAAGGGCCTTCAGAGCCTCATTGTAATGATCTTCTCACAGATGCGAGTAGCCATCACATCTCTTCTCAGAGATAAGCTACCACCATTCTAGCAAGTCTTTCACTCTATATTTTATAGTCTTTGTACATTTATGTCATTAATAGAAATCGTGTATTACTGTATATCTGTGACTCTTGTTATATTTCCATTATATCTCTGTTATATTGTTGTCTCTCTTGCAATATCTCTGAATATTTATGTGTTATATCTCCGCTCTCATTTCATGCCAAAAATAATCCGGATCACTTGTCCCACTCAGCGAAAGTCATTACTTTCTGCCTTGGGGGAAGTAGGCCCTACAAATAACCAACTCATCACATTTGATCTCGACAGTGGAGAACCTCCCCTCCCCGCTCTCATCGCTTTTCAAAACCCTGTGAAAATTCAGAACATTACAGTTCATTGGTGCATCATCGATGAAGGTGCATTCACATGCATCATGTCTAAGTCTGTATGGCAGAAACTTGGTTCTCCTGAACTCATACCATCTGCCATTACCTTAAGAGCTTATGATAGACAACCATCTTCTCCCAAAGGGCTCTTCCAAAATGTCCCTGTAGAACTCGAAGGCAAGACCATTCTCATCGACATTGAAGTTATCGATGCCCCACTCGATTACAATATCTTATTCGGTCGTAGCTACATGTACGCTATGAAGGCAGTTGCCTCTTCTGTCTTTTGAACCAGGATGTTCCCTCATAATAGGAATATCATTACCATTGACCAAGTTTCACATTATGAGCCTAACCCTTCTGCCAACATCGATAACATTCTCCCCCTCATCCACACTAATCCTGAACCATACCCACTCATCGAAATGGGGCCTAGAATTTTCAAAGACCCATCATTGTTAGGAACTTACCGTGGTGCACCACCTCTTCTTCATCCTTCCAATCAGGTATGTGTCATATCATCCAAAGGAATTGACATTGAGGATACCCTTCCTCCCAGAGAGGCTTCTCTCATATCTAACGTCCCACTAGTCCCAGAGCCCCTCC
Source organism: Picea engelmannii (assembly GCA_009831015.1). Taxonomy (NCBI): domain Eukaryota; kingdom Viridiplantae; phylum Streptophyta; class Pinopsida; order Pinales; family Pinaceae; genus Picea; species Picea engelmannii. The sequence goes on from ML779336.1 coordinate 751,124, forward strand.
CTCATGAGACTCCTACGAACTCGTCAACTCCACTAGTTTAGGATTTCAACTCTCCCCAAGGCCATATCCCAGTTTGGGAGACAGTTCCCCAAGCCATCACTCAAATCCCCTTCTTTTACCCTCCACTAGGCATACAAGATTTTCAAGTAGCCGCAACGCTTACTCTCCCTAATATGGTGTTGGCAATCCCAGTTTGGTATTTACATCCACCAGAGATGGTTCCTCAACCATCCCTTCCCCCTCAAATAGAAGGAATCCCAATGACGATTCCCATACTCACTCCCACCATACCCTCTACACCCCCACTTGTTAACCTCCCTTCCATAGCTGGGGGCAGGCGAAAGAAGAAGGAGCCCACTGCTCCATGCCCCCCATGCGTCCAACCTCCTTGCGTGCTATGTGAGAAATATGGACACCCCACCAACAATGCCCATCTCTACCCGAGTTACGTAACCTGATTCAACTCAATCAAACACCATCATCGTTCGTCACTTTAGCAAGTACTACCACTACCTCCCCTAACACAAGTAGCAAAGGGCTGCGAACCAAATTCGCTTGCGCCATATGTTCAGAATTTGGCCATTATACACACCATTGCCCAGTGCTACCTCAATTCTGACAGACATTAGTCATAGTATGACAAAGCTTCTAGCACAAACCCAGTCCAACTACATCATCCCCAACAAACATCACCGACATCCATTAGGTCACAACTTCAGTCAAGGAACACATGAGATGCCCTTGCTCTCTATGTGAATCCTTAGATCATTTTACATATCAATGTCCTATGATCATTGAATACAGGCAACACCAACTGACCCTGATTCAAACCCCTACACCCCCTATAGAATTGATGACTAACCTTACCTCATCACTAGAGACTCTTCATATCATTTCTCCTGAACTAGAAGCACTCCCTATTCCTTCGTGGTTCTTGGATGACTTATACGAAGATTTACCCCCTAATCCCCCCAATTCTTCCATTCATTTCCTCACAGAAATTTTATGCCCAACCATCACTAGTACTCCTCAATGCCTCGATATTTGGTTTATGTCGAGCGAACCATCACAATCTCATTACATCATCCCCCCCACTTCTTCATCACCAAAGGACAACCACATGGTAACAGTCACCGATATCACTCTTTATGATCCCTTGTATTCCGGCCAATTCCACTGTGATGAGGACATACTCGAAGAATTAAACACCCCCGACTACCCATGGGATGTGCTACACCACCAAGCACTCTTATTTCCACAGGAAGCCTTCACGCCTCCTAACCAACTCCCCATATACGCATTTGAAACCAAGGATTTTATCCCATCAGGGCATATCGACTGGTTCAACAACCCCATCCTTGCCCCTGATGCTTTTGAAGAAGGCAATATGGTCAACATCTCACCCACCATCAAAATCGATATTTCCATCAAAAATGGAGTTGTCGAGGAAATCACCATTGGCGCCACATGCACCCCTCAAGAAATCACCACCTACAAAGTCCTCTTCCAACAATATTGGGATATTTTTTCCTGGTCATACATAGAGATGCCTGGCCTTGATCCCTCTATTGTTGAACATCAAATTGACACCTGGCCTGATATCACACTAGTTTGTCAAAAATAATGACCGCTACACCCATCCAAAGCCGCGGCTATCAAAGCCAATATTGACAAATTACACATGGTTGGGTTCATCTACCCCATAGCCTATACCTCATGGGTTTCCAACCGTGTACCCGTTAATAAAAAATAGGGCACTATCCAGGTATGCACGAACTTTCACGATCTCAATCATGCCTGTCCCAAAGACAACTTTCCAATGGGCTATGACATACATTTTTCATAATCTAGCTCATATCATCCTCGCATACTTGGAGGATCTCACAACTCGATCCAAAAAACGCACCCAACATCTTGATGATTTACAGATCATCTTCCAACGGTGTCATCAATACAACATCCGCTTGAACCCCCTCAAGTGTGTGTTCTGTGTCACTACTGGGTGCCTCCTCGGATTCATCGTTTCACAAAGCAGTATTACTGTGGACCCCCTCAAAGTCTAGGCCATCACAGAAATTCCACCCCCCCGAAATTTATGCCAACTCCAGAGCCTACAAGGCAAAGCTAACTATTCTACGACAATTTGTCCTAGACTATGCCACTTGAGCACACAGTTTCCTTCGCTTACTACACCATGACATCCCATTCCACTGGGATGAACATGCCCAAAAATCATTTGATGACCTTAAAATGACACTCTCCAACACCCCTTTAATTAGTTCACTCGACTATAATCACAACTATATCCTCTACATCTCAGCATCAACTGTCTCAGTAGTAGGAGTTCTTGTTCAAATCGACGATGATGAACGTGAGCATGTCATTTACTACATTAGTAAAAACATCTCAGGGCCACCCTTGCAGTATAATCACGAAGAGAAACTAGCCCTTGCAGTCGTCCTCGCAGTCCAGGAACTACGCCATTACATTCTTCTTTACACAACCAAAGTCATAGCGGATTCCAACCCCATGCAATACTTGCTCAGTGTTGGCAGCCAACCCAATTTTTTTTCGATTACTCTCAAAAGCTGCCTACACCCCTTGCGGTATCATGACAAATCATTGTCGCATTGTGCTAATGGACATGTGTCTCATTTTTGCAACAATTATAATTCAATTTCGATTCAGTTTTCACAATTGCAAATGTGAAAACACCTATTTCGTTGATTATACTGTCGTCGTCTTTTGATTTGTTGGTTGATGCTTGATCACTGGTTTATCATATGGTTGATAAAGGTTTTATCAGACTTATGTTCTTGATCATTATCTTACCTTGATTGCGCATTTGGATATATTCCACTATTAAACCTTTGGGCATGAA
>ML779336.1:769290-826873 GCA_009831015.1 Picea engelmannii
GTTTCCTTACGAGACCTTAGGGCGGCCAACGGAGCCGTTAAACTCGTCAGGGTGGTCCATACCAAACGGCTTGGGTTATTTAGACAACCCCGGACCGGTTCCACTCTCCCAGTTGACGGACGGTCAGTTTCGCCCGTCAACACTCAGTCATCGGCAAATTAATGGAAAATTTTCCTGATGGATCATTATCCTCTAGGAGTATGATCTTGAATTTTCAACACCCAAGAGAAAGAAAGCTCTTGTCCTCATCAAACATGTCACAGCCTTCCCTTCCAATACTACCAGTGCCCCCGTTAATACCGACTTCCCTGATGAACATCTCTTTTACATCACTTTGGATGATCCTTGGTACGACGACCTCCTCGTCTACCTCCAAACCCAAAAGTTTAGTAACCACCTCTCATGAGATGATCATCATCATATCTGCCACAAGGCCCCCTGCTATCTCCTCATAGGAGATATCTTATATCGACAAGGGTTCGACACCATACTCCGTCAATGCTTGACTATTGACGAGGCCGGTAGAGTCTTGAATAACTGCCATAGCTGCACGTGTGGGGGCCGTCTCTCGGGGATGTCCACTACTCAGAAAATCATTTGAGCAGGTTATTTTTGGCCTACATTGTTTCACGATTGCATTCACACCATGAAGCGATGTGATAAATGTTAGCTTTACACCAACAAAGCATGAGCACCACCTGCTCTTCTCCAACCATTCATTACTACTGGTCCCTTTTGTAAATGGGGCATCGACTTCATGACTTGTAATCCCCCATCCAACAATGGACACAAATACATCGTCATTGTAGTCGATTACTTCAAAAAATGGGCTGAATCCATGCCTACCTATAACAACATCGCTGACACCGCAGCGTGTTTTTTCTTTAATCACATCATATCCCACTTTGGAGTACCACTCCAACTAGTCTCTGATCATGGGAAACATTTCGAGAATGATATTTTCGTCAAACTCTCATCCTGGCTAGGATTCTCCCACGAGTTTGCCTCACCATATTACCCTCAGTCCAATGGACAGGTCGAAGTAGTTAACAAGGTCCTCAAAACCATGTTACAATGCATGGTTAACAAACATAAGACCAATTGGCATCATATGCTATTTTCTGCACTATGGGCTTACCCTACAACCATGAAAACAACCACTGGTTTCATACCAATTCATCTAGTCCATGGGGTTGAGGCCACTCTTCCTATCGAGTGCAAAATTCCCACTTTATGCACCGCAATTGAGATATTACCCGACATTGTTCCAATAGAGGAACGTTTATTGAACTTAGAGTCATTGGATGAAGATCATCGATCTTCATTACAGAACAATGAGGCAGCCAAAAAATGGTCAAAGGCCACCTTTGATCGTCATGTCAACCTTCGCTCATTTCACGAAGGTGACCTCGTCCTTGCTTATGATATCACTCACGATACCCTCGGTCATGGAAAATTCGAGTCACTGTGGCATGGCCCCTACATTATCCAACATTGCCTCACCAAAGGTGCCTACATCCTGGCTTCTCCCGAAGGCCTCTCTCTCAAAGAACCCACCAACGAGTTACACTTAAAGAAATTTTATGCCTAAGCATAGCCATTCTACATTAGGTTATTTCTTTTATATTGTTTTTAATATTTTTTCCATACCTCATGTCTAAACTACCATTTGTGTTATTGACATATGCTTCCTCCACCGACCTACCACATCGGTTATGTCGACGACGCCAGTCATTGGACACAAAATCTCGCTTCGGTAGCTTGGGCCCTCTATTCCCCCTCACATGAACTACTCCACTCTAGCGGCATATGTTTGGGTTCCACAACCAACAACCAAGCTGAATACATTTCCGTCATTGGCCTCCTCGCCAATTCCCGTCATCATCGTATTCGTCACCTTAGCGTCTTTCTTGACTCCCAACTAGTCGTCCTTAAACTCAACAATGTGTACTATGTCCGCAATCCTTGCCTCTTTTGCAAATACTTGCAAGTTAGACTTTTATCTTGACAGTTTGATTTCATTACATTTACACATATTCCAAGACAATTGAATCAAATCACATATAACCTAGCTAACATTATACTTGATTTGCATATATCACATCACAATACCTTTACACACACATAAACCATCAAGAGACTGTCACAACATATATAGATTAGACATCATAAATAACATTTAAAAATAAAAACATTCTCACACACATGTGAACACCACAAAGACCCCAAAATGTATATCCATATATATAAATCAGTCACCAGTGCCATCAAAATGTTTACATACACATAGAATACATCGTATGCAAAATCCGCAGGCCAGTGAAGCACCTCGGTACAAAACTGGTGTCACTACACCAAAATGGGCTCCCCAGCCTATATATAATATATAAAAATACACAGAGAGACACTCATGGTGCCTCTAGAGCACCACCTCTTGGCCCTCCCTTAGGCGGTGGTGCCCCACCCACTATCGATCCCTCTGGACCTAGAGGTAACCACCTGGTCATCGCAACACCTACTACTGCTTCTCGCCAAACCACGGTCTTCCACATCAGTGGAACTCTCACATAGTGCTCCAGGATGCCCTCATCTTGGATGTGTGACGACATGCCCTCAGGCACTCCCTGTAGCACCGCTTCCAAGCGATGGTGAATATCCTCAAAATCTCCCTCGGCCTCAGCTGGAGGAGCATGTGATGGCCCTGCACCAGGGTCATCAAAACGAAGTCTCCTAGCCACCCTCTCCTCGCTAGCTAGTCTCTCCTCGACGTCCTCACACCATCGTCTCTCCCCCACCTGCAGTTCCCCCCGCAGAGGCCTCACCGGCCCCTGACGAGTCGACGCTCTCATCAACTCAACCTCATGCCCGAAAGGTCCCACATCTACACATACAAACAAACAAAATATAGCATCAACCTCCATCTATACATAATGCATAGGTCATACTATCTCAAATACCAACATATCAAACAAATCACAAACATATCTCAGTGGTCAAAAACCTCTCCTGGAGGTAACACCATATTTGGATCACCCCAGAAGTCAACCCCATAGTATGTATATTGTAGTATGATCTATGGCATCTGCTGCCACACCTGTGTAGCCTTGGCCGTGAAAAAATGGCCACCCTCACCACCATTGTGGTGAATCAAAATCCGCGACCACCACCTCATTTACGGCTCTCACACACTAGGTGCACCCAATAAAACTCTAGGGTGCAACATCGACACCCTTTCCAAGAACCATGCCACCAAGATCGACCCAAAGGCAAATTCCCCTTAGTCCCCAACCCGAAACCTGTCGAGCTGCCCTACCATATTGGCGTGCAACATCAATCCCCAGGCAAAGTTCTCTCTCGCCAATGCCCTCCCCATAATCCTCAGCTGACCACCACTGATCTGCTAAGTCACAAGGGACCCATAAACCCTCATCACCATTGCTTCTACACAGTCGTGAACCAAAGCATCCATTGCGTTGATACTCACTACAAAGCCTAACATAAAGTCATCTCTCAAACAATACCTCCAAACCAAGGTAGCCAACTTCCCATCCCTAGGTAAGACAGGATCCGCCTATAGGGGCATTCCTCAAAAAGGGAGCCCAGTTAGAAAGTACACATCCTCCACCGCAGTGAAGGCTAGCTGCTCACCTTGCACCATAAAACAATGAAGATCTGGGCTCCACATCTGGATCAAGAACTGTTACAGGTACTCCTGGGCTCGGATCAAGGGGCACTCAAAAAACTTCAGCAACTCACAAGTTTCCAAAGTAGAACGAACTGCCGACTTCTCAATAGTCACGACCTCCTTCAGTTGTGACCAATTCTGCTCTCGCCAATGAACCAACATCGTCCCAATACTCATCTGCAACCACATAAATCCAATCCTAGATCAGCCATCTCGAACATAAACACATTTAAATATCCAAAAAAGATGAGTTTTTCACCCGTCATCCTTGCCTCCAAGGCGTAGCTGTTTAAACCCATAGGCGTGCACACATGCGTGCCTGTTCAAACCCACAGGCGCGCACAAATGCACGCATGTTCACCCCACAGGTGTGCACACATGCACGCCTGTTCATCCCATAGGAGTGCATGAATGCATGCCTATCTTCCATACAGAGGCGCCTTCATGCGCCGCTGTCACATACATAGTCGCGCATCACAGCGCGCCTATCCACCATGCAGCTACGCACCCATGCGCAATTGTTGAGCTAACAGGCGCGCATACAATACACGCCTTTTTTCCCCCTTGGGGTGCACCTGTGCACAGGTTACCGGATAATAGGCATGCACCCATGCACGCATATTTCTGGATCACCCATGGACTGGGGGGCCCACACCCACAAAAATCCTAGTACAACCCTCCATATAGGCCCTACCCACAAATAATTATTAAAAAAAAAAAAAAAAAACTAATTCTATGCAGGACGATCAGACCACTAACCTGAAGCTCGCTGGTCCTGAATCGACTGCCTCATTCTCCCAAAATCTCCAAATCTCCTCTGAATATCTCTCATCCAATCACTCTGACAACAGGTACAAATGAGGTGGCAATGTGGGCCCTACAGCTATATATAGTCCTTTTTTCCAAACTTCCAGACCCCATTCCGGGAGCTCCGGGTGTCCGTTTTTCGATCCGTCTTCAGCCACGAGATCAGTAAATCATCCTCTACATCAAGACAGTTCCCAGACTACTTTTCATCCTTATCACTCGAGAAGACATTTTTTCCCATACCCCGTCCAGGTACGCATGCTCATGTTCAAAATTATCAAATAAATGCTTGTATGTTCGATTCTCTTCAGATATTGTTCACGTCGAGTATTTGGTTTTCATGTGTGCAGGTACTTGGTCATCATACATCAGCGCAACCCCTTCAGGTATATAATCAACACTAGCATGTAATCATTCCCTTTGAATCTCAATTGCATCTCCAGTCACACCCTCTAAAATTTTCCTTTAGGGTCCCCATATCCGGCTTTGCAGTACCGCCACCTCCATTTGCATTTTTGGGTACTATCACCCGATAGCATTCTCTCCCACATGAGTTGTCCCATTCATAGTACCCCTTGGAACTTTGAAACTCATGTTGTTTTCAACCCTTTAGGGATGGGAGTCCTAATAGTCTTACATCATGTCATGAATCAACCACATACTCCTTCTCTTCATTTTGCTATCCTTCCCAATGGACTCCCAGGACACTTCCTCACATATTATTTTGACTACACTCTCACATCATCATTTACCCATCATCAGTCTGCCCATCCTCAGATAGCCCTCCATACATTGCCCTACTACATAAACGGTCCTATGGGGCCCCCACCCTCCACTTGTTTTTTCCACTAACTTGCACCACCCCCAGACTAAGCCATCTTACACCGGGGCACCTGTTTCTATATCTCCATTATTATCCCCATAGATTTTTTTCATTCTTTTTGTAATTAAACCGTGATTCCCATCATGTTACATAGATTTTTTGTCATCACCTTTGGTGACCTTCTTGGAAAATGAAACCCATGTCGCCCTTGGTTGGGGCACTCCTTATCATCTACTCCTCTTGACATTGTCCATATACTCCGAGTATCCCATAGGCCACCTACCTCTACTCTCTGAGTTTGTTCACTTTGTCTCGCCTCTAGCACAACTTATCCCACATCTTGTTGTCCCCCTGACACTCGACCTAGTTGCACGGTTGCGGCCACTTATACTTCACATATACCTCCAACCAAGGGCATTCTTGAGTCTTCATACATATTGACTTCATCCATGTACCTCCTCAATTCCTAACCTCACCTAGTAGATTTCATGAAGCCCTTTTCTTCTTGGAGTCGCGTCCCCCTTTTGTCGACATCAACATAGTTTCTAGAAGGGCAACAGTATCTTGACTCTCATTACCTTTTCAATGAGAGGTCTCTCACGACACAGAGAGAACCACAATTGCTCCCTGCTGTCATTGACCCCCGTAACATTCGACTTCAACATTTTCTCATGTTACGGTGGGTCTTACTTTGTGACTATTGCAGTTGTTTCTTATATTTTCCGAAGACCTCTGAACTTGGCTGGGCTATCAATGCCTACAGAATCTGTGATACTTCTTACAGGTGTCATTGCCTACTATTCAAAGTATGTTCCTCCTCATAATTGTCCTCTGCCTTTATCATGACCGCCCCCGAGGGCACTGCAGTTGTCTACATCAACACACCATTTCAATTACTATGCAACACCATTCGTTTTTGAGTTACATGACACGAGCATGGGGCATGCCCGCCTCGTTTGTACACAATTTATTTTTACACACCTTATGGAAGGTTGGGTCCTACAACTTCCCTTCTCCCTCCAATGGGTCACTCTTGATGCTCTCACTATCCCTCTCTCTTACAACGACACTCTCAGTAGAAGAAACATTGATGAATTTCGGCTATACGTATGCTCCTAACCTCATCCATCAGGGGGCTTATGTTATCACTGAAATTTCGTCTACAAATGGTTACAGGAATCCAACATCTTCAAGCAGTTATGAGTTCACCCATGGACCAAAATTACCAAAAAAACATTTCCAAAAGGTCCAAAACTATACAACCAGTGATAAAATCAAAGTGCACTATGACTACACAGGGCGTGTGTGCACATGCGCCATCCAGAAACGCAAGAAAAATGGACATGTGCGACTATGGTCACTAAAAGACACGCACACCTGAGAACGACACATTTATGAGATTGGTCATCCTCCCACCCACTTCTGGTTCAGCTTCCAAGTTGATTTGACATCCAAAGCTCGGCTGGATCTGACTGGGTGGCTGGTTAAAGACCTAAAAATGCCCTAAACAACCCCTTTTCACACTAAAAGATGGTTACACAATATCTCAAAGTGGTGCTATAAAACAAGGCCATGGGTGCACTACATTTTCAAGGAATTGATTTGCAAGGTTATGCTGCTACTATTCTCTTGGGGAATCCTCTTTTCTCATCAAGAGTATACTAGCATCATTACATTTGGGCAATCCATATCACATTTTGAGTGGATTAGCTTGGGATTCTTTCACCATTTCTTTCAAGTTTCAAAGTTGTACAAAGAGCTAAATCATGGGGGTCCAAGAGCCCTCCCTTGGAGGAAGAAGGGACCCAAATTCCTCTTTATTCTTGGTGTTTTAATTTTCATTAATACAATCCTTTCCATTGGTGACATGAGTCTTATTGGTTTTTTATTCTTATGTCCTTATGCTTTATAGTTTAGTTGTTCTTTCATTTCTTAGTTTAATTCTTAGCTTAGTATTTTATGTTTCTTTTTCTAACCCTTTCCTTCACTACTATCTTTCTTAGCTAGACCAACTAAGCTTGTAAGCACCTCTATTTTGCTCATTTAGGTGACAAAAGAGGTGCAACAATGTGCTTAATGAATGGTGTTTTATGAGAATATTTAGACAAGTTTTTCATTGTCTTTTTGAATAACATTCTTATATATTCCAAGTCAGAAGAAGAGAATGAACATCATTTGAGGATGGTTTTGCAAGTATTAATGCCAAATTGAGCAAGTGCTCATTTCATCAGGAGAAAATTCACTATTTGGGTCATATCATTTCAAAGGATGGGATAGCGATGGATCATGAGAAGATAGAATCCATTAGAGAATGGTCAGCGCCAAAGAATGTGATAGAGGTCATATCATTCATGGGCCTTACAGGCTACTACAAGAGATTTATTGAAGGATTCTCAAAGATTGCACACTCAATCACTTCCTTGCAAAGAAAGGGTGTGAAGTTTCAGTGGACATTGGATTGTGAAAAGAGTTTCCAACACTTGAAACAATTATTAACAAGTGCTCCAATACTAAGGATTACAGACCCAAATGAAGACTTCATTGTATGCACATATGCATGTAAAGAGGGACTTGGTGGAGTCCTCAGTCAAAATGGGTTTGTTATATGTTATGAATCAAGTAAGTTGAAGGAGCATGAAAGACACTATGCCAATCATGATTTGGAGTTGGCAGCCATAGTGCATGACTTGAGTAAATGGAGACACTAACTCATGGGGAAAAGGTTTGAGTTAAGAACAAACCATAATGGTCTGAAATATTTATTTGATCAACCAAATCTAAATGCTAGGCAAAGCAGATGGTTATAATTTCTAAGTGAATATGACTTTGATATAAAGCATATCAAGGGGAAAGAGAACAAAGTGGCTGATGCACTCAGTAGAAGAGTGCATGAATTGCATGCTTCAACCATTAGCATGTACCAATCAGATTTGAAGGACATAATTACAGAGGCTGTCAAATCAGATTTGCAATACAAGGAATTAGTGGCAAAATTATAGCAAGGTAATTTACAGAAGAAAATTGAAGAATACAAGCTAGATAAGGATGAAATTATCATGTACAGGGGCATAATTTATGTACCAAATTCTCATGAATTGAAAAATATGATATTGGGAAAAATGAATAATGTACCTTATGCTGGGCACCGAGGATATCAGAAAACTATTGTAGTTGTCAAAAGCCAATATTATTGGCCAAGCATGAAGGAAGAGGTTGTTGATTTTATTGCCAGATGTTTGGAATGTCAAAAAGTAAAGGCTGAGCATAGACACCCAGCTGGTTTTCTACAACCATTACCCATTCCTGAGTGGAAATGGGAAGTTGTAACAATGGATTTCATTACCAAACTGCCCAAAACAAACAAGCACCATGATTCTATCATGGTCGTGGTGGATAAGCTTACTAAAGCTACCCATTTTGTTCCAGTTAATCTCACTCACAAGGCAGCCAACATTGCTGATGTTTATATGAGGGATATTGCTAGATTACATGACATACCCAAGACAATTGTGTCTAACAGAGATCCAAAATTTACCTCAAAATTTTGGAAAGGATTATTTAATGGATTTGGAACAAATTTGAATTTTAGTACAGCTTATCATCCAGAATCAGATGGACAAACAACGAGGGTGAATCAAGTGATTGAAGATATGTTGAGGATGTATGTGATGGATAAACCATCAAAATGGGAAGACTACCTACACTTGGTAGAGTTTTCTTATAACAATGGGTACCAAACATCTCTAAAGATGATCCCATTTGAGGCACTTTATGGTAGAAAGTGCAACACACCACTAAGCTGGGATAACCCAACATATAAAGCAGTAGTTGGGCCAGATTTTCTCAGGGAAATGGAAGAGCAAATGATTAAAATAAAACAAAATTTAAAGGTTTCCCAAGACAGGCAGAAAATCTATGCTGATAAGGGCAGAACTCACAGGAAATTTAAAGTGGGAGACCATGTATTCTTGAAAGTGAAGGCCAACAGAAGTTCCTTGAAGTTGGGAAATTGTTCAAAGTTGGCAGCTCGCTATTGTGGGCCATTTGAAATCCTAGAGAGGATTGGTCCAATAGCTTATATGATTGCATTGCCTGCATCTATGTCTGTTCATAATGTATTCCACATGTCATTGCTAAATAAATATATACCTTATGCTAATCATGTTATTGATTGGAATGTGATTTAGGTGGAGCAAGGATGCGCTTTTCAAGTGCATCCGGTACGCATTCTGGACCGAAAAATCAAACAGCTCTAGAATCGATCCATAGGGCTTGTAAAGGTCCAATGGTCCTTGTACGGTCTTGAGGATTCTACTTGGGAGCATGAGGATGCAATGCGGGAAGAATACCCACATCTTTTTGAATATTTTTGAGATTTTGTTGTATGTGTGTACATGATGCACCGAGGACAGTGCATAAATAAGGGGAGGGGATTGTAATATCCCTAGGCCAAACCCAATTGTAAATGTAAATGTAAATGCACTTAAGCTGGTGAGCTATTTTGATATAATTTTGTATGCACCTTTCATGGCATAGTGAGCACATGTACTATGCAATAAAAGGATGAAGTGTGCACATTCCATGATACCGCGCACAACATGTTAATTACATGTGATATTGAGGCCAACGAGCCTTTGTGTATATGCTATATTTTTTAGGTTGATGACCCAGTTATTATAAGCTAGGATGCTTATGTCTTGATTAGGCTGGAGAGCCTAGATGTTAAAGGCCAATGTGCCTATTTTTGTATATGTCTCATGATTAATATAAAATACATCGTTGCACACAGACCGACAATGATAAAAGAGATGGGGGACTAAACTCCACTAGTTAGGGAAAGGAAGGGCCAAAAGTTAAGGAAAAGGGCTAAGCTAGGGAGCTTAAGCCAAAAATTAATATTATATTAATATTTCTTAAATCATAAAGTATGGATAATTATCTTATCCTAAGTTCTAAAGTTGGGGACAAGTGGGCCAAAGTTTCTCCCAACATGACAAGTGTCAATTTGGGGATATGCATACATATTTTTGGGACTTAGTTCATTTTCACACACTCTCCCATCATTCAAGCATCATTCAGGCATCTAGTCGATCATCCATGGGCATGCACACACCCATTGAGCTATCCTTTGTATCTTCATGACTGTACCAGAACTTGTATCCGTAGCCATACCTGTTTGCATAGCTGGTTAGCTTGGGAGCTGGACTGAAGAAGTGGGTTGTCAGGCCTGTGGGATATTGAAGAGGAGGGTTGTCAGGCTTGTGAGAAACTCTCTGGGTGAGAGAACTGCTGGGAATTGATTTCCTGAAGGTGATAAACTGAAGCTACAATGCTCTAAGACTTCCTATCCGGCCTGTTGCTAAAGCCCGAAAAGGAAGTGGGGCAACCAAAGGACTGTTGAGTAGAGAAGGGGCACACTTCTTGGGTGGGACATCATGTGGGGAATGAGGGACTGTAGGTTGTTAGTTTGAGTTGGCACCTGCGACATAGTCTTTCCTATTGTCTATGAGCCTTTAGCCTGGTTAGGAATCCCTTTACCTGGGTGGATTTTAGTCCCATCTCGGGGGTGACTCACTATTGAGAGTGATGAATAGTGTGTTCTAAGGCTGGGAGGTTCGTAGAAGGTCTGCACGCAGTTGGTGATATTCTTACAAAGATAAATGTCAATTGTGTGATAAATTTATATGATGCATTATTATTTACGTGTTTATTTTCATGGGTATTTCCTGTATATGCGTCATGTATATGTTTACTCTTATTTCGGTGTGAATCCATGCATTTACAGTATGCATTTTTCTGTTTACGTTTATATATAAAGCTTCCGCAAAAGTTCTGTGTGTATATATTTTAATTGCATGCAGTTCAAAAAATTTATGTGGCATAGCTCAATTGGATACTGGGTATGTTATAGTATGTTCTGCAGAGAGAATGAAAGATTTCTCTGGCATAGTGTGGCCCAACATGGATGGATGGGGACATTACACTCATTGATATCCCTCCAAATCTCTCTTTGGAATAAGATCACACATCACAAGGGACTCAAAGGGAAATCCAGAAGAATCCCATTCTTTGTCTAGTTAGGATGGATATTGCACCATCAAAACTAAACTTGAAATGGAAAGGTTTTTCCCAAAAACCCAATGAAATTGTTGGATACAAGAGCACTCAATAAGATATCAAATCATAATTCCCCAAGGTAAATAGTTCCCCTCTATTTATTCTTCCCCAAAGTCTTCTATATTTTTCCTTCTTTTTGACCAAATTAACCCTTCACCTTATTTTCCGTCCAACTCCAATTAAATGTAATTATTTATTTTATTTAATGCCACTTTTAGGATTTGTCATTCATTTCCCCTAGGGACACCAAATAAACCCCCCTCGACTCCCTTTTTCGTTGTTGATTATAGCCTATGGGATTCATATAGGATATTGAGTTATCCTCCATCAATTGGAAGGGGACATTACAATCCTACCTTCCCAAGATTGCTTTTCCTCAAGCAACTCCATATCAGGGTGTTGTAAGATATTCTCTCCCTCCCAGTTAGCACATTCTATGGGAAATCCTCTCCATACAACCAAGTAATCTTGAATGAACTTGCTCCTTAGCCTCCATTCCATGACATCAATGATCCTTTAAGGGGTTAGAACCAACTTCCCTTCCTCATCTATTGGAGGAATATCTGTTGAAGCGGTGACATGCTATCCCAATGCCTTGTTGAGGCAGGACACATGGAAGATGTTGTGGATCTTGCTACCCTCATTTAGGATCCTTCCCCAACCCATCTTAATTAGTTATTAGTTAGTTTTCATTGAAATAAGTGAACCTCTGCTTCCAATTTTCCAATGATCCCATCCTTTTATTCTAGTTGTTCTTTGAGTGCTTCTTCGATTGTTTTGTCTTATTCTATTTGAACCTTTAATTCAATGATCATCTTCTCTAGTTCTTCAAAGTTTGAATTCTGAGTGTCTTCTTTCTTGTCTAGTTCTGCTTGGAGCTTCTTGTTTTTCTTCTTTTCTCTTTTTATAACTTCTATAGCACTCAAACGCTCTTCTCTATAGTCAACTTCCACCTCTTCGTATTCCTCTTTGGTGTCTTCTTTATCGGAGTCTTCTATTTCCATGAATAGAACTATTTATGTCTCACTTTCACTAACATCTTCATTTGATGAGGAGCCATCTTCTTTGGTGCAAATTGTTTTCTTGAAGACTTTCTTTTTGGTTATTTTGACTTTATATGTTTGTTTTCTATTTGAATCATCTTCTTCATTTCATTTATTTTTCTTGTGGGGACATTTGTTAGCAAAATGACCAATACCATCACAATTAAAACAAATCAATGGAAGCTTACCTTTATATTTGTCGTCGGTTCACTTTTTCAGTCTTCTGACAAAGTTGGCCACTTCTTCATCGTCTTCCATGATGTCACTATTGTTGCTATTTCCTTTTTCCTTTTTCTTTCCCTTTTGCTTTGACTTCTTGGATGATTTGAATGTTGCTTCTTTTATACCTGGATATTCCTATTTAGTTCTCATTTCATAGGCTGTAAAGATTCCATGTAGCTCATCCATGCTTATTCAGTCTATATCGGCTCTTTCTTCTAGTGTTGAGAGCTTAGGATCAAATCTCATTGGAAGAGATCTTAGTACCTTTTGAACAATTATAGATTCATCAAATTCTTCTCCCAATCCTATGATTGCATTCACTATTTCATCAACTCGTAAGAAATAAGCTACAATATTCTCATATTCCTTCATCTTTAGTTGTTCAAATTGACCTCTGTAAGTTTGAAGCTTTGTTGCCTTGACTTTTGCATCTCCTTCATAAATATTCTAAATTTTGTCCCAAATATCTTTAGCGGAGGTACAATGCATAAATTTGGAATATACAGAATCAAAAATACCATTCATAAGTGAATTTGTGGATTTTGAGTTATTTAGACTGAGTTTCTTTCCATTGTCATTTGTTGGCGAACTATTGGTTCTTTGTATCCATCTACAATTGATTTCCAAACCTCAAATACATGTGCTTGTACATATGTTTTCATCCTTCTACTCCAGAATGCATAGGTCTATCCATCAAACTGTGGTATTCCATTTTTTATACATATTGTTACTCTCCATGATCTATCTTACAGTGGTTAAACTGATTTCTGAAGGAACCTGCTCTGATACCAATTGTTGGATTACTGAGAGGGGGGATGAATTAGTAATAGAGCAATCTAGTCCTTTTTAACCACAATATGCAAGTGTTATTTATCTTTAAGGTCAATATAGAATTATCATCCAATAAATGTAGAGTAAATAAACCAAGCAATGAACAATCGTACACATAAACAATACAACAATATTTTTATGTGGAAACCCTGTTATCCCCTAGCCCAGGGATAACTAAGGAGATCATATCTTGAGGCCCATAGGTCCTAGACATGGAGTACTGAGACACATGCGATTTGAGCATGGCCCCATAGGGCCCCTATTTTCTTCAATGTAGTCCACTTATCACCAGAAACACTATCCATCACACTAGCCTAGTCCTGAAGTAGCGGTGAGTCTTGCTCCATGAGGTAATGAGTCCAGGTATCATGGTATGTATCACTCTGATTTTTGAATCACTTGAATATGTTGTATTAAATCCTTCTTCATTTCATGACGTTTTATTGGAAAGTATGCTCTTGTCCTCATTCATACCTGGAAGGGTGACATGGTGCCCTAGTAAGCTGATCTCCATTTAGGATGGGTTGCTACTGGGTGGATCTATGAAAAGTCATCATCCATTCCCTCCATACTTACCGATTTCCATCTTTATTCCTTTCATCTCCCCTATCTTTATTTTGGCATTGGGATTGGATACAATAGGAAGGGTTGTACCTTACCTCATGGGAAGAAGGGGCTAAAGGCCCAGAGGGTAAAAGTAGTTGGCAAGAGTTAAAATCCAATGTTGAAACCTTCGAGATGCTTCACCCAGGGATCCCCAAGAAAGCAGTTAAAATATTGTTAGTAAGAAAATGGGACCCATAAGATAACATAAACCCTCAAGGTACTAGTTGATGGATAGGAGGTCTCATCACAAGCCGACCCATTATGACCATGGGCATGTAGTGATATGACACTACTGCCTATCTGGTCACCAAGCCAGGGTAGTGTCTCTTGGTGGCATATCCAAGAGAAAGGGGGTCTCATCACGAGCCAACCTTCTCATTTATGTGAAATGTTTGTGGATAAAGTTGTTACCTTTGGTCATCAAGCGAGGACAGTGGACCTCAACTATTTTCTTGAAGCACAAGAGAAAAATATCAAAATAAATAAAGTTAAGAGTAAAAGGCAATGAATGATCTAGGAAACAATTTCACTTATGACAAGGTGCATCTCACCCTCTACAAAGGTACCCACAAGTGAGACTTTACATTTCCCTGTTATTACATACACCCCATGCCCAAATATTTACCCCATGCATCCTCATACACTTACATGACTTGGACTAGATCCTGCCTGGAAAACATCCCAAACTTAAGAGAGGTTAGCCCAATAGAACACCTTGAGACCTTCTCCAAACCTAACTTTTCAAATTGCATAACGTCTTTGAGCATTTGTCTGGGTTAAGGGATGGTTTGATAGACATGTTTGGGAAATTTAATTATTGGATGTGATTTACATGCTATGATCCCTGTGACTTATGAACCCCTGGAGGGCGTACTTGTTGTTGCTGCAGGACCTTTCCTGGTGGAAAGGTACACATGAGGGAATGATTAGCTCGAACCTTCATGGGGGGCTTAAATCCCATAGATGGATGTTGAAACCCCAACCAGGGGTAAGAAGAGATTGAAGACTTGCACTGGGAGAAAGAAGGACATTTCCTTTGGAGGCATCCTAGAAGATCTAGACCCAGGGGGCCTTGCTCTTCCAACATGGACATTAGCCCTTGAGGGCCCCAGACACCATCATGATAGCCCTAAATGTCATCCATAGCTAGGGTTTCATATTTGGAGGCATTTGTGAGCCTGGTGGCATGTGTGAGAATAATTTTAGTCCTTTGGAGGTCAAGCGTTCCACTTTCCCTACTCAACGTTCCACTTGTGGGGCTCAACATCACCCTAGAGGGGTATGACATCACCCTTGGAGTCATTCTTAGATGCAAATTAATTTTATTTTGTCCAAATTTAATTTGTGGCTAGGTCGGCTCAATAATTATGAACATAAATTAATTTTAGGTTAAATTTTGTATAAATAAGTAGAAAGTGACCGTGATTTCCATAACAACTGGTCCTTGGAAACAAGAGGTCTAAAATTTGCATCATATTGGGGTTATTGGCTGAAATTGCGAGGTGCCACTTTTATTTAAGGCTAATTTTTGTAACTTGGATCAATTTTGGAAGTTTTATGGTGATCTTGCATGGTATTCTCATGATTATTCTTGGTGCAAGTAAGTGAAATCTGTATTTGTCATCTATTGAATGGTTTATTGTATGGTTTTATTTGATCATACAATATTATGAAATTGCATGGTTTATTTAATTCTTGAAGTAAGAAACTTAAGTTGCTACTTTCTTACTTTTTATTTGCCAAGATTTTCATTGAATTAATCTAGTAACTAGTGAACCATAGAGCCCTAAATTGATAGCACTCTAATGGTTTTGACTTAGTTATTGTTGCATAAGTTTTTACTCCATAAGAAAGCTATGGAGAGAAGGAGCTAGGGCCTAGAATTTCCTACACCCTAGCATCTTGTCTCTTGAGGTCAAATCTTAGAAGGACTTAAGTTACTACTTGTCCTAGGCCTTTTCCCTGTTAGACTTTTGTGCATCATCATCAGTGATTTGAAGCCTTAGAAGAATCTATCCACCTTGACTCTATTACTCTTGAAGGAACTAGTCCCCTTCTCCTATTCCTTGACAAGACTACACTCAACTTCACTTGCTATCTCTACTAACTTAGCCTAACTTACTAATATAGTTTTAAGGTACTAACTTGCCGTTGTTACTAACACTTCTACAACCATTATATAGTAACTCATTTTAGTTTACAAGTTAACGAAATCAACACAAAAATTGCATGAAGCAAAGTACTATCAACTAGAGTTAAAGTGTGCCTAAATTGCTCTTTACAAAGTGAATTTCTAAAGGTTTCTTGCAAATATCATCAATCTTGTTTTGTTTTTGTTACAGTCACTTTTGAAAACATGTTAAACTCATTTTTTGATTGATAAGAAACCCAAAATTTGTACTAGGCAAACCACAATCAATAAATGCTAAAAGTGTTCACTCAATTGCCTTAGCAAGATACTTTTCTGAAGTTATTTACTGCTGTCATAATTGTTAATTTGCTGCTTTTATAAGTACTTTGATAGCCTTTTAAAATCATTACTTGGATTCTATTAATCTAGAAATTGTAAGTGACAAAAGTATTTTCATTGCAAGGTATTTATATTTTATTGCATTGTCCTTATAAGTTACAATTTCTGGATTTATTACAGTTGCTACACATCTATATTTTATGCATAAACTTGTTTGGTAGCATACTTTTATATTGAAGTCAGTGATTGAAAGCATTGATATCATTGGTTAGCATATAACGTTTTTTGTTTCTTTGGTAAAAGGAAGGTATCATTCACCTTATTTCCCCTTAACCCCCTTGACACAACCATTCAAAGTGACTTCATTCATTTGAGTGACCTAGAGAGAGGGGTGGTATTACCTTGTCTTATCATCCTTCATCAACCAACTAGGTCTCGAGGACGTCTCCCTTGGAGTGAGGTTTTCCTCCTACTAAAGAGAAAGAGGTACCTTATTGGGGTGACAATGATAGGGTTACCTACGTGTTATGTCAATCTAAGCCTACTTGCCTTTAGTATTTTGGCAAGTATAGATTGCACGATAACAAACCCAATGCAGGAGAAAACCACATAATGATTTTTCTTATATGTCTTTAAGAATTACATTCATTGGAAGCACCAAGTTCCTTTGTTCTCCAGTTACAATTGGAAGGAGGCTCCTACCCCCTATATTTTCAGGGTACAACCTGATGGAAGCTACAACTCCCCAATTCTTTGGCTACAACCAAAAGGAGGCTACAACCCCCTATGTTCTCTGACTACAACCGGAAGGTGGATACAACCACCTATCCTTGTCCCATCCTGCAACCCTAAAATATAAGTGTCAAATTAAGAAACCACTACCACACTATCATTGTGAGATATACCACTGTAAACCTGTACCAACCTGTACCACTGACCTGTAGCCAACCTATACCAGTGCCTTGTAATCAACTTGTATCTATATGGAGCTAGTACCAACCAAAAACAACAGATACACAACCTATCTGTTCTACAGCGTGCGTATGTACGCGCCCTATCTATAATGAAACCCGCATATGTACACAAACTATCTGTACTGCAACCTGCGTATGCCTTCTGAAACAAGGGTTTTCCACTTTTGTTGAAACTCAAACACTCTGCTGCCTCTTGTCAACTCAACTTGCAACTTGTCACTATGTGTAACCTATAGCTTTTACCTATGCATACATCCTCATACATATCCCTTAAGCAAATGTATTTATATCTCTCTAGTCATGTTCCATACAAGTATAATCAACAACAAGTATAATAAACCTCACATGGACTAGACATCAAACCATTTTTGATATACAACTTCTCAATACATCAACCACTTCATAAGTATAACCTTTCAACCATGTACCACAAAAACCCTTAACCATATGCCAATAAATACAACATGTGCCTCACACTAACAAGATGTATCAAAGATAAATATTGATTATACCAGCACTATATTTCTGTAGATCTGACTTATATAGAAATTCCCATGCAACCACTAATATCTCTAAGGAAAATCCTCAAACCCCCATAACCATTTCTCATGTAGACAAAAAAATCCAACTACTCATAGAAATAAGACATACCTTTTGAACCAATAGATAGATCTGATGTACCTGATTACTGTAGACCTTCCTAGGAGCTTTCTTTTAGGCTCTAAAGACCTGACATCTTCATCTTCTCAAGTTTCTAGGGATTTTTCCTCATGTATGCACCCTATTATACTGTTATCCCATGTACATATGCGCCCTACTCCACTGCAACCCATGTACACCTAAAAAACTAGGGTTTTTTTAGTATTTTCTGTAATTTTGAAAATTTCACCGTCAACCCTTCGTGCTACCTCATACTTGCACAACTTCATATGTATCAATTATTATTTGCAATAAACCTTACACAATAATAGATATTCAATGTGCTCAATAGGTGATAATAGGAGAGCCTTTCTCTCTTATTTATACTTTCATGCAAATTCCTCAAGGGGTTACCTTCTAATAAACTTAACCCAATTTCCTTCGTTTTTAGCTAACCCACTTCTAACCACTTGTCCACTTCTAACCCACTTTGCTACAAATAGTAAATTCTCCACTTCTAGTTGCAACTAATTTATTTTTAATTATTTTCTTATTGCAAAAACTTAACCCATGATTAACTCCTAGTTTCACTCACTTGACTAGTCAACTTTTTCTAGGAACTTCTAGAATAATTTTGACTTCTTTGACCTTCTAGATAACTCATGAGGGTTCTCCAACTTCACAAGGCCATAACTCTCTAACCGTGAGGAGTTATGTGGCATTCCACATATCACCAGAAATGGAATGACATGTACTATCCATATTGAATAATATTACCTGAAAATATATTAATCTTCATACCATTATACATCAATCAAATTGAACTCCATTATCCATACTGTTGGGGATACCATAATTTTCTACCTGACTTGCTTAAAGGGTTGACATCAATGACAACCAACCCAATTAATCAACATGATAAACCATTGAGATATATCGTTCAATGCAAAAATTCGCGGTTGGGAAAGCATGCACATAAAAAATACAAGTGGTTCTTAATCGTACATAGGCTTACCACCCTTGTAACCCCTGTTGGTACCCCTTCGAGTGGTAGTGCATCAGAAAACACCTATGCACAAACTGACCCTAGGCATCATGAAGCCCTCCTAGCTCAACCAACTAGCCACCCGAATACTATAGTGTCATCGAGAACAACACCCGGGAAGATACTCTCTAGTACCTGGGTAATCAGGTAGTATGTCTAAGGGTACAGTCAAGCCTCCTTAGTTGGTGCCCTGAGATATTGGGCCAAGTATTACTATCGACCCTGCACGTATATTGGAGAGCTATAACATAGGGAAAACCCTTGTTTGTAGGTACCCTGCAACAAACCATAACCTTGGGGAAAGACACAACATAGAACAAAACAACACAAAAAGAGCACAAACAAGATCCATTTCCGCACAACCTACCCTCTTGCATTTTGGTTATGAAATTCCTACATCTTTCTTCCTGTTAAGAATTTTGACATTCTGACACTACAAAATTATTTAGACTAGAGTAGAACTACATAGGAGTAAAAAAAAAGGTCTTGGGATTGACAACACCCTTATTTGAGACTTATCCCATTAACTTCCTCTTTTCACCCTGACCACAATGACAGCTATAATTTTTCATCCTTTTTCTGGACCTGAACCCCTTACCCCCTTGTTTATGACCTATACCTCTGGCTTCCTTTTTTCACCCTGATCATAGTGATCCCTGTCAATTTTAATCCTTTTGGACATGATCTCCTTCCCGACACCCTTCTTTTCCACTTATCCCATCACAATGTTCCCCGCCACTCACTCTCAGACTATTGAAGAGTGGGACACTAAGATAAACAAACTATCTGATGATGTCTCTGAGATCAACTAGACCTTGGGGGAACTTCGTCAGTTCCAACACCATTTTTTAGACATGGATCACATCATGACCAACCTGGAATCCCTTACCCAACACCTTGGATTGTTTGACAAGGGTAAGAAACCAGAGTCCAACTTTGAAGTCCCTCATTCGTCTCATTATGAGAATACTTATAATTCCCACTCTCCTTGGGGTTCGCCGAACTCTTGGAATAAGCTTCCAAAGGTGGAGATGCATAAATTTAATGGATCTGGCCTAGATTGGTGGGTCTCCCAATTACTAGAACACTACTTCTCCCTCCATAATATTCACGATGATGAGACCAAAATCCATGTAGGCGATCTATACTTAGATCAAGAATGCTAGTAATGGTGGCAGTGGCATAAGAAATGCTATCCAGGACATCCCACTTGGAACATGTTCACCAAAGCTATTTGTGCATGTTTTGATCAGGAATATCATTATTTGGGGTGCCTCACCAAGCTGAGAAAAATAGGCTCGGTCATAGATTTCATTGCAACATTTGAACAATCAGATATCAGAATTGATGGCTTATTTGATGAGTTCTATTTTGAATGTTTCACAAGTGGATTAAAGGAGGCAATTCATGCTCATGTTTGCATGCATCATCCTATTAACTGGTTGCAGGCTTGCACCTTAGCATTGGAAGCTGATACCATTCTTCAGACACAACCCCTTAGTTCTTCCATCCCCAACCATCCTCATCTAGGGGCTACCACTGCTCCCACTCAAACCTTGAAGGTTCAAAAGGTGTCTCTAACAAAAATGGTAGAACATAGGAAACATATGATTTGTTATTACTGTGATGACAAATATGCACGAGGACATAAATTTTGTGAAAATAAGTTCTTCCACATTGATGGGTCAGAGGAATGAATGTCCAATGAAGCCCTCAAGGCCAAGGATATTGAGCCCACTCTACCCCTCTCGGACACCATTTCCCCTCTGGTGGAACCGAAAGAACCTGCCATCTCTCTCCATGCTATTGTTGGTATTTCTGCTCCACAAACATTAAATATCAAAGGATACATCAAACAAAAATCAATAGTCATGTTGATTGATAACAACATGTTGATGGGCATAAATGACACACCATCAATTGGAAGGTTAGATCCAGACCAGGGTTGTCTCATTAACCCAAGCCATTTGGTATGATCTGACCTAACAGGTTTAATGGCTCTGTTAGCCAACTAAAGTCCTATAAACAGTAAAAGAAATAAAATAATCTAAAGCTATGATTCTAACAAATGATATATTACTTACTAATGTTTATTAAAAAGAAACGTGAATATACAAATGATTATAAACAATCTATATACAGTTTACAATGTTTACTTTGAATCTTGCGAAAATGAATGTTCATAATAATGTTTCAAAATAAGATAAAGTAAGAACATAAATCTTTTTGTTTTCTTAATGTTTAAAGATTTTAAACTAATAAATACTAAGCAAATACAGTTGAAACTATGACACAAAAACAATCAAAGCTAATTAATGCAATCATCGTCTCATTCATATATAAACAAATATGAATAAAAGAAAGCAATGCACCTACTAACCTCTCACCGATCAGTAGTACTAAGCTAAATTCATCTCTCTATATTGTATGAGCTCCTCTTAACCCATGTCAAGTGTAAACCTATGACAAAAGCAAGCATAATACTTCCTGAAGAAATTCAAGGAAGTATTTCATATTCTCGAGTGAGTTTATAATGACAGAAAGACAAATAATTATATATCTTGTGACCTTGAAATGTCCAATAACTAAAAATGAAAGAAATTCCAATTCTCAGGAATGGTGTTACCAACCATCTAACATCAGATGTAAACTCAAAATACTTGAATAGATGACCAATCATAGATATAAACTAAACCAAAAGATAATGAACAACATAAAGAAAAGCATGATATAAAATATTATGTCCAGAACTGACTAAAGCTAATTCGACACAGATAACATTTCACATCAAGAAATTACATGAGAAGACAATGAAAAAACACTGCAAAGTCTACACAGGAGGAAAGCCAAAGAGTAAATTGCTTTCTGATATAGTTTCAACAAAATATGTTCATCATATGGTCCAGGAAGAATTTTTGGGATAATAGACTCTTAAAGATTGAAAACATTAATATATAAATGATAACAATTAACCATGTATATATAAAACAAGACTAAAACTAATTTAAATCAATGCATAATCAATTATTCAAAAAATATGAAGATATTATAATGAAAATAAAACCATTTTACTCACAGGACAAAAGCCATTATGCAACCTGGAATTCCATATTCTTCTTTGAAAAGACTTGTCCATTCTCCCAAAGATTCCAACCATCCATTACTCCATTTGAAAAGAAAAAAGTTTATAAAAGAAATAATATACAAAAGAGAAAGGATAAAAATCCTCCTTTGAATTCCTTGGATTTCCATGGCTCTGAACTTTCTCATATATTTATACAATGAATGAACAGTATGGGCATCACTAATAATTTCTGCCACCTAACATTTTCCTCGTAAAGAGACACAAATATCTCTCAAATCGTGCATTGGTTTGGGAAAATTCCTGTGTGTAAGCTAAATGGGTCCATTTGGAGATGGGTTTTCAACCGTTTCTTCAGATTCCTCACGGTTTGGCTGCAGTCAGTCTTGCAAAATCGTCTGTCTGTTCTTGACGCTTTTCCAAATTTTATCTGTTGTTGTTCATAAATTTATTTGCAATAATCCAATATTATTTTTGGATCAATCATCTTGAACGTATTTAGATAATAAAATCAGGCCATGATCAGATCCGTACCAAATATCTGATAATAGAAATCTATGAAACAAAAAGAAACCTAAAAATTGTGAATAAAACAAAATATAAAACAATAAAATAAAAAATGAATTTAAACTAACTATAAGTTCTAAACAAACATTGTTTATATTTTCCTTTCAAATATGATCTTAAAATTCTAGAAGCTTCAAGTTGATGGAGAGGAGAAAAATATTAATTTTTGGTTTTCACAAAATCAAACAAATGATAGATAATTCTTTTTTTATTATTATTTTTATTTTGAAATGAGATGCAAAATGAAAAAAAGAATTTAATTAATTAATCCCACCAAATGATTTTGTGAAAATGAGAAACCAACCAAGATATTATTTGATGAAGTATTGAACCCATTATTCAAAATAGTCAAACTTTCTAATGAGCAAAAGAATGAACACATAATCATAATTTAAACGAAAGTAAACAATTGATAAAAATTAACGTTTTTGTTTAAATTGAAATTTCTATGCTCATTTCTAACTTTTTACATATACTCTTGTAATGAATGTCTCATACTATAGTGAATGTCTTAAGTTTCTCTCAAAGCAAGCCAAAGTATGGAACTATTTGAAAAGGTTGATTATGTAGCTCATTATAATTATCAAGATTCCAATGGGGGCCCTTTAAATTTTGTAAAAATTTAGGGGGAGTTGTTGGAGGCCAACAAATGGCAACTTACTGGGTGAAGCAGTTATCTCTGATCTGGTAAGATTTCATTTCAGGGAAGAAGAAAAAGGCTTGGATATAATTTTAAGCTACTTTGAAACAAATCCACTTTAATATTACACAATGTTAAGACTAGCTCAGATTTATAGAAAAGTATCAGAAAAGAAGAAAATAATTCTTTTACAGAGAATTATAACCTGAAGTTATGTTTTAATCAAAGAGTCATGATGTTTATAAAAGGACTTGAATACCGTTGACAGAGCCACTGCTGCCAGCAAACATCCATAGACTTGATAGGGATGTCATTTAACCCACTCAAATGCTTTAATCCCATCCAATAGTTGTATCCACATGATGTATACTTCCATAAAAGTTAATTTAAAAGCATCTACATGTTACCTCTCGACCCAACATTGCTTTGTTGCCAGCAGGCATGTTCAGTACCCCAACGAAGTTGTCTTGGTATCATGTGTGCATTTATCCGCTGCCAGCGAGCCTGTTCAGTACCCCGACGAGTTTACACAGACTTCCCACACATAAGTGCTTTCAACCCTCTTATGCCACTTTTAAATAATAATACAATTATAGATTTACTGATGACAAAGAGAGTGGGGTGATACTGGAGGTTAATTGCAATACAGGTGAACAATTGATCATTTTTTTTTATTTGCTTTCAAAAATGGAATTTTTATAATGGTTTAGAGATTTTAGATTTCATTTAATAAATCATCTAGAGAATGGGGAAGCACTTAAAAGTGATTCCTTAAGAATATGGATGGCGTAAGAAGTCTAAGGATAATTGTAATTCCCAAAGATCTTGACACATTTCAGGGGTAATACTCTGACAAAGACTATTTAGGATTTCATAGTACTCAACTAACTTATAAATCAATTATCTGAGCTGAACCTTAACATCAGAAACTATTTGAAGTGTTTCAAGTTACTTTCAAAAAAATAATCCTTGAAATGAATGCTTCCTTCGACAATGTCTCTTTGATCAAAAATATAATTATTCAAAAAGACAGACAAGAAGAAAGTTCAATCAAAGAAAGAAAGAAAGAAAAAAAAAAAAAACACAGCAAACTGAACCAGATTTTATTACTGAGATTCAAAATCAGAAGTATATCAAAATAAACAAAATCGAAATAGCAAAAGCACACTTTCAGAAACACTTTTGGCCAAAGATAAACTCGGGCTTTGGCATCTACTAACATCCCATTGTAAAATAAAGGAGAACTAAATCATATAAAATCTCATATGTGAGCAAGTTCTTTTCTTAATATACTGATGCATAAGATGTTACTTTGACCAAGCATTATTATTAAAAATAAAAGAGACTAAAAGAAAATAAAAAAATCCTTTCTAATATGAGTGCAGTCCTACTCGTGGCACCTTGGGTCATGGTTGAATTGATAGTTCAAATTTACTTATCTCTTTACTTTCCATTTAAAATTTTCATGATGATACTGCGTTTTTGAAAATAAATGTTCAACGAAAAGCAGAGAGAAAAATATTTAAAGTGGACTTTCGTGAAAACATTCATATTATGGTTCTCTTGGTGTGCCCACTTATGTTCATAACTGCATTATTACAAAGAGAAACAGTGACAAATAAAACTAAAGGAAACCTCCTCCTAAACCTACTCTAAACTACTAAATAGATCAAAATGCTAAGTAAAATCGTATTTCCAGTGCAGCCACAAGAGCATCTTCAATCCTGCAATGCATAGAAAGTTGAAAATCAGAATAAAAGAATGTAGTATTTGCAGATACAAAAGAAATATGTCATGCTTACCTCCCATATATTCATTTAAAAACAAAATAAGCACTACCTTACCATTCTTTTGAAACTTCTTGATGTACTAATCCTCCAACCATTATGCAATCTTGTCGTGATATGGGTCATAATGGCATGGAAGAGTGTAAGTAAGCTTGCAAAACTTGTCATTATTATAGGGACCTAACATAACCATTAGCCAAGGCCGAAGTGCCCCATCCTCTTGACAATTCTCCAAGTGTTCATCCATTTCTTCACATGGAGGATCTAAAAAAATCATGCCATGCTTACTTCCTATATATTTAGGTAGAAACAAAGAAAGCACAACTTTATCTTTATTATTAAGATTTTTTAGATACGAATCTTCAATCCATTCTAAGATCCTGTCATAAAAATTAGGATGCAAGCTATGACTTTGATGAAATGGATATATCAATGGGGAACACATCATAAGAGGATTCATGACATCAATTAGATTATTGGTTTGAATGCTTCCTTTGATGAGATTGATCATTTCAAAATGTGAAGCATAAATATTAAATTTGGAACTAATCAAAGAACAAATATGCAATGTAGAATATTTGATCTCCATAAGAATGAGTTCATTGTCTCTTTCAAAAATAAATTGTGTAAAATCATCTTGCAACATGTTATTTTTCCATGTGAGTGACGAAAGTGAAAGAGCATCAAATCCGACTTCATAAATGTTATGTTCAAAATTAATTTCACCAAATTTTGGCATATCGAGAAGATTTGATTGTGATGGCAAAGAGTAAGATACTGTGGATAAAGTATCAAGTCCACCAGAATATAAGAAGAGATCAGGATATAAAAAGTAAAATGAACAAGAAATAAGCACATGAAAATAATCTCTTGAGCTATGATATTTAACAATGGTATTCTCAAGACATTCCTCTTCACTTTCCTTAAAAATTTCACTTTGTTTTGGTTATAAATCCTTCAACATAATATGATCATATAATTTTTCGTCATGTATGATAGACAATTCAAAACTTTCATGACAAAAATACAATCTTTCCTATGGATAAGGTATGATTTGTAGATGAGGGTTTAAGGTTTCTTCTTCCAATTGCAGATCTACATCTCTAATCAGTTTCATTTGAATGTTAGAATTCTTAAGATCGTTTTCATCACCTAAGTGTCCTTTAATAACTAAATTTAAGCACTGATTAGAGAAAGAGTTAGAAGAATATGGACATTCATCTTAACCCAACATCAAATCTTCTTCCACGATGGTCGATGGCTGAGTATACAATGATTCAGAGGAAAAACCAATTTGATTGTCAGTAAGAACCTTTTCAATAGGTTATATGTCCATTTCTTGTTCAAAATTTTCGAATGGATTCCTCTTATCCTGTGAACAAAATTCTTCTCGCAATTGAGTGATAGGATTTGTAACCAATTCATCATTCGCGATTGAATATGATTGGATGAAAGGGAAGAAAGCATCATAGAGGAGATTTAGTACAAATGACATGTCATCAAGATTAAATTTACATAGAACATGATGGAGTCTTGTTGAAAAGCCTTCTGGAGATGAATTGTCATTGATTAGTAAAGTATGAAATTCTTCACATAATTTATTGTAATCATAGTTTTCAAAAGAATATAAAAATTCATCTACAAATTGAAACCAATCAATAATGTGGTATGTTGGAAAAGACTCAAAAAAATGTTTAATCCGACCCCTGAAAGTAAAAGAGAACAATATGCATACAAATTTTAAATCAAAAATATAATGCTTGATGCATTTACACCAAAAGTTGTTAATATGGTCTTTTGCAGATACATCCCCCCCACCATCAAAGGTGAGTTTGGACAAGCGAGAGACTTTCTCGCTGGGAATATCGGGTAATGAGAAGTGGAAAGCATGTTCCAACACAGTGATTTGGGGAGCCATGGAGAATTAAATACATTCAAAACAAAGACTCCTACAAGGATACCTTGTCAATTTGACCTGCCTTCTAGTGCATTTCAAGATGACACATAATAGGAATTTATAAATCTGGAAGTATGATAGGTTGAGGGGTAAAACATTTAATCATTAAATTTACCTCATCCCTCCTTCTAGTGCCATTTGTTGACGGGAGTAAATGACACACTGTTAACTGGAAGGTTAGATCCAGACCGATGTTGTCCAATTAACCCAAGCCGTTTGGTATGATCTGACCCGACGTGTTTAATAACTTCGTTAACCAACTAAAGTCCTAAAAATAGTAAAAGAAATAAACTAATCTAAAGCTATGACTCTGACAAATGATATATTACTTAATAATATTTATTAAAAAGAAACGTGAATATACAAATGATTATAAGCAATCTATATACAGTTTACAAGGTTTACTTGAAATCTTGTGAAAATGAATGTTCATAATAATGTTTCAAAATAAGATAAAGTAAGAACATAAATCTATTTGTTTTTTTAATGTTTAAAGATTTTAAACTAATAAATACTAAGCAAATACAATTGAAACAATGACATAGAAACAATCAAAACTAATTAATGCAATCATCGTCTCATTCATATATAAACAAATCTGAATAAAAGAAAGCAATGCACCTACTAATCTCTCACTGATCAGCAACACCAAGCTAAATTCATCTATTTTTATTGTATGAGCACCTCTTAACCTGTGTCAAGTGTAAACCTATGACAAAAGCAAACATAATACTTCCTGAAGAAATTCAAGGAAGTATTTCATATTCTGGAGTGAGTTTATAACGACAAAAAGACAAATAATTATATATCTTGTGACCTTGAAATGTCCAATAACTGAAAATGAAAGAAATTCCAATTCTCAGGAATGGTGTTACCAACTATCTAGCATAAGATGTAAACTCAAAATACTTCAATAGATGATCAGTCATAGATATAAACTAAACCAAAAGATAATGAACAACATAAATAAAAACATGATATAAAATATTATGTGCAGAACTCACTAAAGCTAATTCGACACAAATAACATTCAACATCAAGAAATTACATGAGAAGACAATGAAAAAACACTGCAAAGTCTACATAGGATGAAAGCCAAAGAGTAAACTGCTTTCACATATAGTTTCAACAAAAGATGTTCATCATATGGTCCAGAAATAATTTTTGGGATAATAGACTCTTAAAGATTGAAAAAATTAATATATAAATGATAGCAATTAACCATGTATTGATAAAACAAGACTAAAGATAATTTAAATCAACGCATAATCAATTATTCAAAGAATATTTAGATATTATAATGAAAATAAAACCATTTTACTCACAGGACAAAAGCCATTAAGCAACCTAGAGTTCCATTTTCTTCTTTGAAAATACTTGTCCATTCTCCCAAATATTCCAACCAGTCGTTACTCCATTTGAAAAGAAAAAAGTTTACGAAAAAAAATAATATACAAAAGAAAAAGTATAAAAATCCTCCTATGAATTCCTTGGATCTCCATGGCTCTGAACTTTCTCATATATTTATACAATGAATGAACAGTCTGGGCGTCAATAATAATTTCTGCCATCTGAAATTTGCCTCATAAAGAGACAGAAACATCTCTCAAATCATGCATTGGTTTGGGAAACTTCTCGTGTTTAAGTTGAATGGGTCCATTTTGGAGATGGGTTTTCAACTATTTCTTCAAATTCCTCATGGTTTGGCTGCAATCAGTCCTGCAAAATCGTATGTCTGTTCTTGACGCTTTTCCAAATTTTATCTGTTGTTGTTCATAAATTTATTTGCAGCAATCCAATATTATTTTTGGATCAATCATCTTGAACATATTTAGATAATAAAATCAGGCCATGATCATATCCATACCAAATAACTGATAATAAAAACCTGTGAAACAAAAATAAACCTAAATTAATAACCTAAAAATTGTGAATAAAACAAAATTTAGAACAATAAAATAAAAAATTAATTTAAACTAACTATAAGTTCTAAACAAACATTGTTTATATTTTCCTTTCAAATATGATATTAAAATTCTAGAAGCTTCAAGTTGATGGAGAGGAGAAAAATATTAATGTTGGGTTTTCACAAAATCAAACAAATGATAGATAATTCTTTTTTTATTATTATTTTTATTTTGAAATGGGATGCAAAATGAAAACAAAAAATTAATTAATTAATCTCACCAAATGATTTTTTGAAAATGAGAAACCAACCAATATATTATTTGATGAAGTATTGAACCCATTATTCAAAATATTCAAACTTCCTAATGAGCAAAAGAATGAACAAATAATCATAATTTAAACGAAAGTAAATAGTTGATAAAAATTAACGTTTTGTTTAAATTGAGATTCCTATGCTCGTTTCTAACTTTTAACATATACTCTTGTAATGATGGTCTCATAATATAGTGAATGTCTTAAGTTTGTCTCAAAGCAAGTATGGAACTATTTGAAAAGGTTGATTCTATAGCTCATTATAATTATCAAGATTCTAATGGGGGCCCTTTAAATTTTGTAAAAATTTAAGGGGAGTTGTTGGGGCCCAACACAACAACACCCATAATTTTATTTATCACAGAGTCGATGAGGATGCCAATTGCTTTATTCACCCAATTTCTAATTTTCAAATTCTCATAGCTAATGGTGGTATAATGAAATGTGGGGTCCGTTGTAAGAATGCCAAACTCCAAATGGGAAATTATACCCTGAAAAACTCACATGTTTTCCATTGCAATGGGTGGCTGTGATATTGTCTGGGGTGTGCAATGGATGTGCATTTTGGGACCGATTACCATCGATTATCAAGAATTATATATGCAATTTACTCAAGAGTCTACCACTTATACGCTTCGTGGCTTGCATGTTGGGTTCCCAAAAATTATCAGCTCTCACAGAATGGAGAAACTTTTTAAGAAAAGTCATCATGGGGTGATTTCCCAATATAATTTCATCTAGGTACAAGAGCCATCCTCCCCCACCATCCATCCCGACCTATAACTAGTCCTAGACAAGCACACTTGGGTCTTTGAGACACCCAAATAATTACCCCCATCCCGAGGTGAGAATGATCACAACATCCCTCCTCTCCCTGGAATTCAACCCACCAATGTATGCTCCTACATGTTGTTGGATTACTGAAAGGGGGGGTGAATC
Organism: Picea engelmannii; assembly: GCA_009831015.1. Lineage (NCBI taxonomy): Eukaryota > Viridiplantae > Streptophyta > Pinopsida > Pinales > Pinaceae > Picea > Picea engelmannii. The sequence goes on from ML779336.1 coordinate 799,745, forward strand.
AATAATAGAGCAATTTAATCCTTTATAACCATATAATCCAAGTGTTATATCAATGTATTATTATCATCCAATAACTGCAAAGTAAATAAGAAATGAACAAATGAACAATCATACACCTACATAGTACACCGGTGTTTTACGTGGAAACCCAAAGCGGAAGAAAACCACATAATTCTTTTTCTTATATGTCTTGAAGAATTACATTCATCGGAAGCACCAACTTCCTTTGTTTTCTAGCTGCAACTGGAAGGAGGCTCCAACCCCATAGTTTCTCAGGCTACAACCCAAGGGAAGCTCCAACTCCCCAATTCTCTGGCTATAACGTGAAGGAGGCTACAACCCCCTATGTTCTCCATCTACAACCAGAAGGTGGCTACAACCACCTGTCCTTGCCCCATCCAACTGCCCTGACGTATAAGTAGAATGAAGGAACCACTGTCACACTATCACTGTGGCATATACTGATGTAAACCTATACCAATCAACCTGCACCAAATAACCTGTACTAATAACCTAAACCATGCATCAACCATGCATCAACATGTACCTCAACCTGTACCATAAACAGGTCCATCTACCATGCACCAATCTATACCAAACAACCTATACCATGAACAAGTGCATCAACCATGCACCAAACCTATACAAATAACCTGTCACAACAACTTTTCCAAACAACCTATCTCATCAATATTATCAACCAAATCATATCTACTTACCAATATCAATCACCAAGACAACTCTCAAAGATGTGCATCGACCAAGCATAACACAAAAACTCATAATCATCACCAAGATCAATGTATTCTACATCATCCATAAACCATGTGTCAACAATACTACTAACAAGTGCCTCCAACCATGTACCAAGTATGTACCAATCATGTATCAACTATGACTCATCAAGATGTACCAACATCATCAACTATACACCTCATGTATGTGCCAACTCATCAACTACTTGCCTCAACCATGTACCCTACATGTACCTCAACGAAATGCCCTCGTGAAATTAATCATCCAAATATGATTCATAACTCTGTAATAGACCTGGTGTATATGGTCACATACTTGCAAACCTTCCTTAACTTTAAAAATAAGAGACTAGCATTTTCATCAAACTTTTCTTTAGTCTCACATGACTAGTTTTGGATTAGTCAACAACCCTAATTTGAAATAATCATAACTTTGTACCTGTAATGAATAAATATATGAAAATTATACACGATGTTCTTTAGTGTGTTTTGTGAAATTCCTGTAGGTGTTACTACCTGGAACCTCTCAGAAAAGGAGTTATACCAAAAATGACATACCTTGTTGAATTCTGGCTTATTCTAAAGAGCGACCTTGTATAGCATTCCCTACACGTAATATTTGTTGAATCAATATAAAACTATTAAACAACATACTACATACCGTAATATAACCAACACATTTAGTCTTACTGAATTTGGATATTTTATTAAGAATTTATGATGTTTTTACCCGAAACACCTGTTTTAGACTAGTTTTGGGACTAGCCACAAACCCTATTTTCCACGGAGTGTAACTCCAAAAATACAAAGACCCACAAGCTGAATTTTTTACCACAGATACTTGGATATGTATCCTCAATGACATTGGAATTTAACAGTTTTAATAATTCTAGAAAAAAATTTATTGCGAAAATGGTGAGATGACCTCTAAATAACATACCTTAGAAAGCATCATCAAAAGAATTTATCCTTCCTTGAATTCGGACCTTCTTTTCTTCACCTTCCCTCAGAAATTCGGCTTAGATATCCTTTGGTTACCTCAGACAACTATAGATATTCAATATTCTCAAGTGTGATCTAAAATGAGAGAGCCTTGCCTCTTATTTATACTCTCCAAGTAGCTTCCTTAAAAACATCTTCTAGGTCACTTTGCCCACTTTCCTTATTTTAGGGTTAACCCACTTCTAATTTCTCCATTAAATTTATTATTTAAATAATTTATTTTGTATTCAATTTGAATTATAGTACACTCATCACTTCACTTTATTATTTACCTTATAAAATCTCTTAAACCGCTTTGACTACTTTGACCTTTTGGGGCTTCTAGATGACATATGAGGGTCCTCCAACTTCATAAGGCCATAACTCTCAAACTATGAGGAGTTATGTGACATTCCACATACCACCAGAAATTGAATGACATGTACTATACATATAGAATAGTATTACCTGCAAATATATAAAAATTCATACCATTATCCATCAAACAAACTTGGGTCCATTACCCAAACCTGGGTTCTCCAACTTCTCATGGCCATAACTCTCTAACCATGAGGAGTTATGTGACATTCCACATACCACCAGAAATGAAATGACATGTAAAATTCATCTAAAATATTCTTACCTTAAAATATATTAAAACGCATACCATTATACATGAAACAACCTTGGGTCCATTACCCAAACCTTTGTGCTACCAGAATTCACTACGGAACTTTCTCCAAGGGTTGACATCAATCTGCAATATCACTATCCAATGGTTGACATCAATGACAACCAACAATCCATACCAACTATCCATCAACCTAAGCCAATTGTCTAATAATCTAACCCTTTGGCATTGATGGCAACACTTAGTCATGATAACATTCATGCTTATACTCTTCATCAGTGTTTATATCTCTCCTCCTTTGACATCAATGGAAAAGGGTATCTCCCTTTGGGGATGCTCCCCCTGACTGAACTCTCCTTAGGGATGCTCCCCTTGTCTACATGCCTTTGATTTTTCTTTTTGTTTATAAGCCTCTAATTACTCTCTTTCCCTTCATATGAGTCATATCTCCCCCTTTGACAAAGGGTAATGCTTTGAAGTCATATCGCTCATTCTTTCCTTGTGACAATCACTCCCATTGGAAACATGGCTCTAGTCTCTCTCTCCAAGAATTTACCTTTGCATCTGATAAATCTCTTCCCCTTTGTTCTATTTATGGTGCTTCCTCATGTACATCTAAGACATATAAGATAAACATTCAAAAGTATTCATTTTGGAGTATAAATTACTCCTAGTCTTTGGCGAAGATACTCAAGGGATTTCCATGGAAGTGGTTTTGTATAGATGTATGCCACTTGTTCTTCTGTTCCCACATATTCAACTCTGATGTTCTTCGTCTTGGAGTGCATCACTGAGTTTTTTGAGATATTGATGGTGCTTGTATTATCAAAATAGATTGGAATGGACTCATCATACTCAACCTGTATACCTGTCAAAGTTTGTTTCATCCATAGAACCTATGTACAACATGTTGATTGTTGCACCTCTTTCATCACCTTAGTGAGAAAAATAGAGGTGCTTGCAAGCTTAGTTGGGTTTGCTAAGCAGAACAACTGCAAGGAAAAGGGTTAGAGAAAGAAATATAAAACAATAACTAAGAAATAAAACAACAACTAAATTGATAAACATAGGGACATAAGGACAAAAGAAACAATGAGACCCATGTCACCAATGATAAGGCTGATATCAGTGAAAGAAAACACCGAGAAGCAAGAGGACTACAAGTCCTTTCTTCCTCCAAGGGAGGGCTCTTGGACCCCCATAAATAAGCTCTTCTTACAACTCTTGAAAATGAAAATGAAAATGGTGAAAGAATTCTTTGCTAATCCACTCAAGGGGTGAGATGGATTGCCCAATGCAATGATGCAAGTATACTCTTGGCAAGGATAGAAGATTCCTCAAGAGAATAATGGTAGCATAAATTTGCTATGAATTCCTTGAAAAATGAAGTGTATCCATGGCCTTTTTATAGCATTACTTTAAGGTATTGTCCAACTAGTTTGTAGTGTGTAAAGAGGCTAATTAGGGCATTTCTAGGTCTTTGACTAGCCACCCAGTCAAATCCAGTCTAGATTTGGGTGTCAAATCAACTTGGAAGTTGAACTAGAAGTGGGTGGGAGGCTGACCACTCTCATAAATGTGTCGTTTCTTAGGTGTGTGGATTTTTGCGACAACAATCGCGCATCGTGTGCATGTGCATGATTTTTGCATTTTTGTTTTGCGCATGTGCACGTGTGCCTTGTGTCTTCACAACGCCCTTTAATTTTTGCACTAGTTGTATAGTTTTTGACCCTTTGGAAATGATTTTGCGGTCATTCAGGTCCATGGGTGACCTCATAACTATTTGACGATGCTGAATTCTTGTAACCATTTCCGGACGAAATTTTAGTGATAACAGATGCCCCCTGATGGATGAGGTTAGGAGCATATGTATAGCCGAAATCCATCAATGTTTCTTCTACTAAGGGTGTTGTTGTAAGAAGAGAAATAGTGAGGTTGTCAAGACTTCCCCATTGGAGGGAGAAGGGAACCTGTAGAACCCAACCTTCCATAAGGTGTGTTAAAATAAACTATTTACAAATGAGGTGGGCATGCCCCATGCTCATGTCATGTAACTCAAAAAGAGGAATGAAGTGTTGATGTAGACAACTGCAGTGCCCTCGGGGGCAGTCGTGATAAAGGCAGAAGAAAATTCTCCAGAGGAACATACTCTGAATAGTAGGAAGTGAGATCTGTAAGGAGTATCACGGATTCTGTAGGCATTGATAGCCTAGCCAAGTTCAGAGGTCTTTGATGAATATAAGAAATAACTGCAATAGTCGCAAAGTAAGACCCACCATAACATGATAAAGTGTTGGCATCAAATTTTATGGGGGTCAATGAAAGCAGGGAGCAATTGTGGTTCTCCCTGTGTTGTCCGAGAGCTCTCATTGGTAAGGTAATGAGAGTCAAGATACTATCGCCCTTCTGGAAAACTGTGCTGATGTCGACAAAAGGGGGACATGACTCCCAGAAGCAAAGGGATTAGTGAAATATACTAGGTGAGTTTAGGAATTTGGAAGAGGTACATGGACGAAGTCAAGATGTAGGAAGACTCAAGACTGCCCTTGGTTGGGGTATATGTGAGGTAAAAGTGGCCGCAACTATTCAATGAGGTCGAGTGTCAGGGGGACAACAAGACAGGGGATAAGTTGTGCCAGAGGCGGGACAAAGTGAACAAACTCAGAGGGAAGAGGTAAATGGCCAGTGGGATACTCTAAATATATGGACAATTTCGTCAAGGGTAGATGATAATTAGTGCCCCAACCAAGGGCGACATGGGTTGCTTTGGCCAAAAAGGGAAGAAATCCGCCAAGGCGATGACAAAACAGGTAATGTAAATGCTGGAAACAAAGGCGTTTATACAATAAATAAAGAATACTTTGGGATAAGTGTACAAATACAGAAATGGGTGCCCCAATGTAACATGGTTGGCCCAGGTAGGGCACAATTTTCTTGGAGAATTGGTGGAGGGTGGGGGCCCCATGGGTGGGTTTCTGTATGAGGTAGGTGAAATGAAGGGAAATTTGCAGATGGGAAAACTGATTATGGATGAAATGGAGGGTTCATGATACTATGGAGGTGCAGGCAAAAATAGAACCTTGAAGAGATAATCTGGGAATCCATTGGGAAAGCTAGAAAAATGAGGAGAAGGAGTATGTGGTTGATTTGCAACATGATGTAAGACTATCGGGACTCCCATCCCTAAAGGGTTTTGAAAAACAACATGAGTGTGAAAGGCACAAAAGGGTGCTATGAATGGGACAACTCATGTGGGTAAGAGTGCTACCGGGTGACAGTACTGAAGATGAAAATGGAGGTGTTGGTACTGTAGAGCCGGAGATGGGGATCCTAGAGGCAAATGTCAGAGGATGTGACTGGAGATGCAAGTGAGATTCAGAGAGAATGACTACATGCCAGTGTTGAGTATATACCTGAAGGGGTTGCGTTGATGTATGATTACCAAGTACCTGCACACATGAAAACCAAATACCCGATGTGAACAATATATGAAGAGAACCAAACATATGAGCATTTGTTTGATAATTTTTAAATATGACCATGTGTACCTAGTCAGGGTATGAAAAAATGGCACCCCAGGGGCTGAGGATGAAAAGTGGCCCGGGGACTATTGTGATGTAGATGACGGGATGATAATCCCGTGGTTGAAGACGGATCAAGGAATGGACACCCAGAGCTCCCGGAATGGTGAGTGGAAGTTTGGAGAAAAGGCCTATATATAGCTATAGGGCCCACATTGCCACCTCATTTGTACTTGCTGGTATAGTGACTGGACAAGAAGCATTCAGAGGAGATTTGGAGATTCCAGGAGAACAAGGCAACCAATCGAGGACCAGCGAGCTTCAGGTTAGTAGTTTGATCATCCTACATAGAAGCAGGATTTCCAATTTTGGGCAGGGCCTGTACGGAGGGTCATATAGGGGGTTTTATGCGTGTGGGCCCCCACGTGCGTGGGCGATCCAGAAGTATGCATGCACAAGTGCACGCTTTCCCACCGGATAGGCGTGCATGGGGGAACATGTAAGGGGGACAAAGGTGCACATTATGTGTGCGCCTGTTGGATGCATAGCTACATATGTGTGCACGACTATGTATTGAACAAGCACTCTTTAATGCACACCTATGTTCGTGACAGGGGCACATGAAAGCGCCCCTGTATGCTGAGCAGGCGCGCACTCATGCACGCCTGAAGGAAGGACATATGTGCCTGAGTGCGCACCTGTGGAGTGGACAGGCGTGCATACGTGTGCGCCGGTGGAGTGAATAGGCGTGCATGTGTGTGTGCTTGTGGTTTAAATAGTCACGCCTTGGAGGCAAGGTTGATGGGTGTAAAACTTATCTTTTTAATGTTATTTATGGTCCATTTGGCTGACTTAGGACTATTTTATGTGGCTGCAGGCGATCATTTTGCATGATGCCCATTGGTTGGCGAGAGCGGGATTGGTCCCAGCTGAGAGATGTTGTGGCGATTGAGTATCCAGGGGTACGTGCTACTTTGGCAGCCTATGGGCTGCTGAAGTTATTTGAGTGCCCATTGATATGGGCGTAGGAGTATCTCTTGCAGTTCCTTATCCATATGTGGAGTCCGGACCTGCATTGTTTCATAGTGCGGGGAGAGTAGATTTCCTTCACTGTGGTGGAGGACATATATTGTTTGACTGGGCTCCCATTTCAGGGAACACCCCTACCAACGGAGCTGGTGCTACCTAGGGATGTGGCGCTAGTGACATTGGGCCGAAGGTTCTGTTCGGGGGTGAACTTTATGTCAGGCACTGTTGTGAGCATTGGGGTGATGGATGCTCTAGCGCATCGTTGTATAGAAGCGATGATTGTGAGAGTGTATGGGTCCCTTGCGACGCAGTGGATCAGTGGTGGTGAGCTGTGTGTGATGGAGAGGGTACTGGTCAGTGAGAACTTCACCTAGGGGCTTACGCTACATGACAAGATGGTAGGGTAGCTAGACCACTGTCAGTCCATGGATATAGGAGAGTTTGCCTTTGGATCCATCCTAGTGGCCTGGTTTTTGGAGAGGGTGCCTATGTTGTGCTCTAGGATTTTATTGGGTGCGCGTGGGGCACGAGAGCCGCGACTAAAGCGGTAGTTGACTATTTTGCTTCGCCACAATGGTGGCGAGGGTGGACACTTCTTCACAACTGAGGTGACACAGGTGTGGTGGCAGATGTCGCAGGTGATATTGCAGTTCCCCTATGCTGGTGTTGACTTTCGGGAGGATCTAGACATGGTGTTACCTCCAGGGGAGGTTTTTGACTATTGAGGTATGTTGATGAGTTTTATATATATGTTTTTTGAGATAGCATGATATATGTATATGATATAGATGTTGATCCTATCTATTGTTTGTTTGTATGTGCAGATGTGGCACCTCACGAGCATGAGGTTGAGTTGTTGAGGATGCCAGCTCGCCAGGAGCCAAGGAGACAGCCACGGGGAGGGCTGCGGGTCGGAGAGAGACGTCAGTGTGAGGACGTTGAGGCGAGACCAGCTGATCCTGAGAGAGAAGTGAGGAGATGTCAATTTGATGACCCAGGTGCCGGGGCATCACATGCTCCTCCGGTGGATGCCAGAGCAGATTTTGAGGACATTCGCCACCGCCTGGAGGCAGTGGTATAGGGCATGCCTAAGGGCATGTGGTCACATATCCAGGATGAGGGCATCCTGGAGTAGTATGTGGGGATTCCACCACCATGGAAGGCTGTAGTACGACGGGCAACAGTAGCAGGTGCTGCTATGACCGAACGGTTACCTCCTATTCAGGAGGGACCAGTAGTGGGTGGGGGACCACCGCCTAAGGGAGGGGTAGGCGATGGTGCTCTAGAGGCACCTTGAGTGGTGCTTTATATATTTTTGTATCTTTGTATATAGGCTGGTGTGCCCATTTTGTACTGAGGTGCTTCACTGGCCTGCGGATACTTGTACTTTTGTATGTAAACATTTGGATCGCACTGTGGACCATTTTATATATACATGAGTATACATTTTGAGATCTATGTGGTGTTTACATGTGTTTTGTTAATGTGTTGATGATGTCTAATCTATATATGCTATGATAGGTTGTTGATATGTTTATGTATGTGTAGAGGTATCTTGATGTGATATATGCCAGTCTAACACAATATTAGCTAAGTTATCTGTAATTTGATTCAATTGTCTTGGAATATGTGTAAATGTAATGGAATCAAAATGTCGAGATAAAAGTCTAACCTGCAGGTATTTGCAAAAGAGGCAAGGATCGTGTACGCAGTACACATTGTTGAGCTGGAGAATGACTAGTTGAGAGTCAAGAAAGATGATAAGGTGATGAATACGATGATGCTAGGCATCGGCCAGGAGGCCAATGACAGCAGTGTATTCGGCTTGGTTGTTGGTCGCTGAACCCAAAATTATGCCGCTTGAATGGAGCATTTCATGTGAGGGGGTGTAGAGAGCCCAAGCGACCGAAGCGAGATTTTGTGTCCAATGGCTAGCGTCATTGACGTAACCGATGTGGTAGGTCAGTGTAGGAAGCATCTATCATTACCACAAATGATAGTTTAGACATGAGGGATGGACAAAAGATTAAAAAAACTATAAAAGAAATAACCTAAAGTAGAATGACTACGTTTAAGCATAAAATTTCTTTAAGTATAACCCGTTGACGAGTTCTTTAAGAGAGAGGCCTTCAGGAGAGGCCAAGATGTATGCGCCTTTGGTGAGGCAATGTTGGATGATGTAGGGGCCATGCCATAGTGACTCAAATTTGCTATGACCAAAGGTATCATGAGTGATATTGTAAACAAGGACAAGGTCGCCTTTGTGGAATGAGCGAAGGTTGACATGTCGATCAAAGGTGGCCTTTGATCACTTTTTAGTTGCCTCATTATTCTGTAATGAGGATCGACGATCTTCATCCAGGGACTCTAAGTTCAGCAAGCACTGCTCCATTGGGGCAGTGTCGGGTAATAGCTCAATTGTGGTGTGTAAGGTGGGAATTTCGCACTCGATGGGAAGAGTGGCCTCCAGCCCATGGACTAGATGAAATGGTGTGAAACCAGTAGCTATTTTCATAGCCGTACGGTAAGCCCATAGCACGGAAAATAACATATGATGCCAATTGGTCTTATGTTTATTAACCATGTGCTGTAACATGGTCTTGAGAAACTTGTTAACTACTTCGACCTGTCCATTAGACTGAGGGTAATATGGTGAGGCAAACTTGTGGGAGAATCCTAACTGAGATGAGAGTTCGATGAAAATCTCATTCTCAAAGTGTTTCCTGTGATTAGACACCAGTTGGAATGGTACTCCAAAGCGAGATATGACATGGTTAAAGAAAAAATGCGCTGCGGTGTCAGTGATATTGTTGAAGGTGGGCATAGCTTTCACCCATTTGGTGAAGTAATTGACTGCGACAATAATGTATTTGTGTCCATTGTTGGAGGGAGGATTACAAGTCATGAAGTCGATGCCCCATTTATAAAAAGGGCTAGCAGTGATGACTGGATGAAGAAGAGTAGGTGGTACTTGGGCTTTGTTGGCGTAAAGCTGACACTTCTCACATCATTTCATGGCATGAATGCAATCATGAAACAAGGTAGGCCAAAAGTAACCTTCTCAGATAATCTTCTGAGCAGTGGATATTCCCGAAAGATGGCCCCCACATGCATCGCTATGGCAGTCGTTCAAGACTCTATCGGCCTCGTCAATGGTTAGGCATCGACAAAGAATGGTGTTAACCCCTCTCCGGTATAAGATGTCTCCGATGAGGAGGTAGCAGGGGGCTTGGTGGCGAATACGACAATGATCATCTAGGGAAAGGTGGTTACTGAAATTTTGAGTTCGGAGGTAGACGAGGAGGTTGTCGTACCAAGGATCATCCAAAGTGATGTAAAAGAGGTGTTCGTCGGGAAATTCGGTATTGAAGGGGGCATTGGTTGTGTCAGAGGGGAGGGTCGTGACAAGTTCAACGAGAACGAGGGCTTTCTTTCTCTTGGGTGTTGATAATTCAAGATCGTACTCCTAAAGGATAACGATCCATCGACCAAATTTGTCGTTAATTTTCCGATGACTGAGCAAGTATTGCATAAGGTTGGAATTTGCTACAACCTTAGTTGTGCAAAGCAGAATGTAGTGACGTAGTTTCTGGGCTGCGAGGATGACTGCAAGAGCTAGTTTATCTTCGTGTTTATACTTCAAGGGTGGCCCTAAGAGGTTTTTACTAATGTAATAAATGACATGATCACGATTTTCATCACCTAGCTGAATGAGAACTCCTACTACTGAAACAACTGATGTTGATATATAGAGGATATAGTCATGATTGTAGTCAGGTGCACTAATTAAAGGGGTGTTGGAGAGTGCCATTTTAAGATAGTCAAATCATTGTTGGGCATGTTCATCCCAGTAAAATGGGATGTCATGATGTAGTAGATGAACGAAATCGTGTGTGTGAGTGGCGTAGTCTGGGACAAATCGCTGTAGAAAGTTAGCCTTGCCTTGTAGGGTCTGAAGTTGACGTAAATTTCGAGGAGGTGGAATTTCGGTGACGGCTTGGACTTTGAGGGGGTCCATGGTAATACCGCTTTGGGAAACGATGAATTTGACGAGGCACCCCGCGGTGACGCAGAATATCTGCTTGAGGGGATTCAAGCGGATGTTGTACTGATGACACTGTTGGAAGATGATCCGTAAATCATCAAGATGTTGGGTGCGTTTCTTGGATCGAGCTGTGAGGTCATCCAAGTATGCGAGGATGATATGAGCCAGATCATGAAAAATGTATGTCATAGCCCATTGGAAAGTTGCGCCAGCATTCTTTACGCCAAACGACATGAAACAATATGCAAAAGTACCCCAAGGGGTAGTGAATTCGGTTTTGTATTGATCGGCGAGGTGGATTTGGATTTGATTATAACCAGAGAAACCGTCCATGAAGGATAGGGCCTCGTGGCCTACACAGTCATCGATAATTTGATCGATGAAAGACGTTGGAAAGTTGTCTTTGGGACATGCGTGATTGAGATCATGAAAGTCTGTGCAGAAGTGGATAGTGCCATGTTTTTTATTAACGGGTACAAGGTTGGAAACCCATGAGGTATAGTCGATGGGGTAGATGAACCCAGCCATGTGTAATTTTTCAATTTCGGCTTTGATGGCCACTGCTTTGGATGGGTGTAGCGGTCGCTATTTTTGATGAATGGGTGTAATGTTGGGCCAAGTGTCGATGCGATGTTCGACGATAGAGGGATCAAAGCCAGGAATTTCTATGTATGACCAGGCCAAAATATCTCGATATTCTTGGAAGAGGGTTTTATAGGCGGTGATTTCTTGAGGAGTGCAAGTGGCTCCAATGGTGATTTCCTCGATGATGCTATTTTTGATGGAAATATCAATTTTGATGGTCGAGGAAATGTTGGCCATGTTTCCTTCTTCAAAATCATCAGGGGCAAGAATGGGGTTGTTGAACTAGTCGATATGCCCTGATAGGATTAAATCCTTGGTTTCGACTGCGTATATGGGGTGTTGGTTAGGAGGCGTGGAGGCTTCCTGTGGAAAGAAGAGTGCGCGGTGGTGTAGCGCATCCCATGGGTAGTCATGGTTTTTTAACTCTTCTAGTATTTCCTTGTCACAATGGAATTGGCAGGAATACAAGGGGTCATGGAGAGTTATATCGGTGACTGTTGTCATGTGGCTGCCCCCTAGTGATGAAGAAGCAGGGGGAACGATGCAAGGAAATTGCGATGGTTCACTTGACATAAGCCAAATATCAAAGTACCGAGGAGTACCCGTGGTAGTGGGATGTAAAATTTTCATAGGGAAATGAGCGAGAGAATTGGGGGGATTTGGAGGTGAATCCTCGGATAAGTCATCCAAGAACCACGGAGGTGTTGGAAGGGCCTCGGGTTTGGGAGAAATGATAGGAAGAATCTCTAGTGACGAGGTAAGGTCAACCATCAATTCTATGGATTCACATAGAGAGCAAGGGAATCTCATATGTTCGTTGACTGAATTTGTGACATAATGGATGTCAGTGATTTTTGGTAGGGATGACGTAGTTGGACTAGGTTCGCTCTGGAAGATTTGGCGTACTGTGGCTAATGTCTGCCGAAAGGATGGTAGTGCTAGGCAATGGTGGGTATAATGGCCATATTCTGAAAATATAGCACAAGCGAATTTGGTTTGCAACCCTTTACTACTTGAATGAGGGGTGGTAGCGACAGTATTGGCTATAGTGGTGAGTGTTGAGGGAGTTTGATTAAGTGGAATCAAATTCCATAACTTTGGTAGAGATGGGAAGTTGTTGGTTTGGTGTCCATCTTTCTCACATAGCACGCAAGGAGGTTGGATGCACGAGGGAAGTGGAGCTGTGGGCTCCTTCTTCTTTCTCCTACCCCCAGCTGTGGCAGGGGGGGTAGTGAGTGGGGGTGGAAAGGGTATGGTAGGAGTGAGTATGGGAATCATCATTGGGATTCCTTCCATTTGGGGGGGAAGGGATGGTCGAGGGACCATCTCTGGTGGATGTAAATACCAAATTGGAATTGATAACACCGTATTAGGGGGGGTAAGCATTGCGGCTACTTGGAAAGCTTCGACGCCAAGTGGAGGGTAAAATAAGGGGATTTGAGTGATGGCTTGGGGAACTGTCTCCCAAACTGGGATATGGCCTTGGGGAGGGGTGAAATTGTGGACTGGCGGGGTCGACGAGTTCGCAGGAGGCTCGTGATGGGGAAGCTCTGCGACTAGTGGGATGTCAGATATGATAGAAGCCTCCCTAGGAGGAAGGGTATCCTCTATGTCAGTTCCATTAGATGATACGACGCATACTTGATTGGAAGGATGAAGGAGCAGTGGTGCTCCATGGTAAGTTCCTAACAATGATGGATCTTTGAAAATACTAGGACCCATTTCGATGAGTGGGTATGCATCATGACTCGTGTGGATGAGAGGAAGAATGTTATCGATGTTGGTAGACGGGTTAGGCTCATAATGTGAGACTTGGTCAATGGTAATGATCTTCCCATTGTGGGGGAACATCATTGTTCAAAAGACAAAAGAGGCAACTGCCTTCATAGCATACATGTAGCTATGACCGAACATGATATTATAATCAAGTGGGGCATCGATAACTTCAGTGTCAATGAGAATAGTCTTGCCCTTGAGTTCTACGGGGACATTTTGGAAGAGCCCTTCAGGAGATGATGGTTGTCCGTCATAAGATCGTAAGGTAATGGCAGAGGCTATGAGTTTGGGGGAACCAAGTTTCTACCATACAGATTTGGACATAATGCATGTAGATGCACCTTCATCGATGATACATCGATGAACTGTAATGTTCCGTATTTTCACTGGGATTTGAAAAGTGATCAAAGCGGGAAGGCGAGGTTCTCTGCTGTCGATATCAAAGGTAATGAGTCGAGTATATGTGGGGTCAACTGCCCCCAAGGTAGAAAGTAATGATTTCCACTGAGTGGGACAAGTCTGAAGGACTTCTAAGACTGACATGGTAGCCAGGGATTGTGCTAAGTCATCAACCAAACTGTAATTATGAGATGCCCAACTTGTGGGTTGTGGACATTCCTGCGCAATGGGATGAGAGGGATGCGAAGAGATGGTTCTGTGTTAGGGCGAGGGATAACCAATGGGGGTCCTATTGGTGCAGGGATTTTCTCTAGAGGAATGAGAGGAGACTTAGCGGGTGCATGATACTGAGCATTGTGTGTTTGCAGAAGGATTTCTTCCTCACTAGTGAGGAGGATCATGCGATCTGCTGGATTTTTTGGATTGAGGTATTGTCCCACCTGAGGTGGGGGAGGATATGTTTCCTATTGGGTGTTTATGACACCTTGGTGTGGAATAGGATTCTGCAGCATGGCAGGGGGGGGTGTTGCATGTATTTTTGTGGGGCCTGCTGAGGGGTAGGCGATGCTGGAGGATGGGGTAGACTACCTGAGTCTTTCAACCTTTTGAAATCAACGATTTGGGGGCAATGATGAGTATAATGACTGAACTCACCGCAAAGGGCACAAGGGAAGTTGGTTTTAACATTATTGTTATTTCTCCCTTGACACCTATTGTTATTTCCCCCCTAAGGGTTCTAGTTCCCTTGGTTCTAGTTGTCCCTAGTAGGTTGGTTCTACTGGGGTTGATTCCCACCTTGACCTGGGTTGTTGTTGTTCCTGTTTTTTCCTTTCTTTTTGGCATTATTTGATGGGTGGTTCGAATTTTCTGTATTCAGCTATTCACAATTTTGATATTGTTGAATGGGAGAGGGTTGAACAAAATTCACCCCATCATGAGGATGTGGGAAAGCCATGGGTTGTGGGGGACCAAGAAATGGAAAGTACAGATTCTGTGGGGGTAACGATCCGTAAGGTACATAGGAAGGCATGGTGCTTTTGCTAGTACTATAATTTGAGGTAGAGGGGGTACCGAAACTAGTTTGAATAGGTGGTTGTATGGGGGGTGTCGGCAGTGGTCCACTGATGGGTAGAGGCATAACAACAGGGTATGGTTGTTGATAAGGGGGTGGGGGGTAATAAGAGGTGCCCCCATATGCCGATGGGTATTGAGGTGTTCCATACATTGGTGGTTGTTGGGGTTGTGGACTGTGGTGAGTAGTATTACCAATCAGTCTGTCTGCTGAGTGAGACATCCCAGGTTTGTCTTGGCCAAACGACACAGGTTTTGGGAGATCGGGGAGTACAGTGTATAAGTACCCTGACTGTGAATAGATGAGGTCATATTGTTGAGCCTTACTGATGGCTTCTTCTTCTGATTGAGGGAAGGTGGAAGCTACATCCTTACCGAGGAGAGAGACAAGTGATATAAGAAACCAGTCAAGACATTGTTGTTTGGTGGTTTCTTCTTTGTACAAACTATGTCGCCTATGCCACTCGTGAATGTGATCAACGATATGTGTGGCTGAGGTTTGTTTGAAATTAGAGAGTAGTTCTAGACCATTGTCATGGAAGATTGGTAATTGGAAGAAGGTAAAAAATGCTTTGGCCAAGGACTCGAAAGTCACATGGGACCCTGATTTTTCATCTACATACCATTTGGCTAATGGGCCAGTGAGTGTGCATTGAAATAATCATAATCTAATGGAATCATCCATAATGTTGTTGGAAGAGCACCATAAGTGAAAATTCATGACATGGTTGGCAAGGTCATCTCCTGCCTTTCCTTCAAATTTGGGGATGTTTGAAGGTAGTTTGGTGGGCATTATAGGCGATGTGGGGTCATGCAATATAGGATCATTGGTGAGTTTGCTTAGATCTGGTATGTTAAGAGAGGCCAAATATGGCATCAGGAGTGTTGGTTGAGGATTAGTTCTTGCCATGGTAGGAGTTGTCTATGAACCTGACCCTGGAGGGGGTCTAGGTGGGTTGTTACTTCCCCCTTGAGAGGAAGTTGGCCCCTCGCTTCTGTGTAAAGGAGAGCGAGTGGACGGAGGACCTTAGGAAGTGGACCCAAGTAATGTGGAACCAAGCAAGGTTGATCTTAATATAATGGCACTCACTGGAGTGTGAGATGGTGGTGTTGATGAGTGTGCAAGACCAGACACTCCCCCTAAGATAGGAGGGAGGTTTAGCAAGCATCAAGAATGATGGGGATTTTGTGGGTCCCCTATGATGTCCAACTAGCTGAGTGAATGTGTGCAAATTATGGTGAGAGTAATAAAGAAACAAGAGCCTTTGTTGCAAATTTTGGACTTTACACAATATATATATCCAAATCAAAATGTAATCATAAGTGCATCATACATAAAGTGGTTTGAAAAAGAAGCATATATGTGGATAAGTGGGTTTTTTCTGCATGGGGAATCAAAGAAAACAAATGCTCGTGTCCTAAAATACGTAACGTCCTTCCCCTCAAATAGAATTGGACCTTCCAATAGTACTCAACAGTGGGGTCTGAAGTTGTCGGAAGAGAGACTATTGAAGGATGAAATAATCGGTTATAATAAGGGGTAAAGGGGGCATATCCTGAAAGATCTGGTGATATTTCCCAATAGCCACACAAAATCCGATCAAGGTGCAATTGCAGCCCACAATTGCCACCTAGGTAGATGTCCTAAAATTTGGTCACCAGGTACCTCAGTCAAAGTGTGACATTTAGATTTTCAGCCTAAGAAATGGGTCATGGGTTGGATCCTGTCCAAGAGGTGGGTGCCTCAAGGGGGGACGCACAGAACAACCGGACCTCGGCCTTCAACCCTTCACGGGTATCTCCCTACCTTATGGTTTTAGGAACACTTGACTTGGAGGATTTTCAGTTCCCTATTTGACAACTTCTATGGTTTTGACAATGTGAGAACCAGAGGACAGGGACTTATTTGGATGCTTATCCCCGAAATCCTACCTAGACTAAAAAATTTATTTTGGCACCTCCTGTGGAGGAAAACTTAGTGATTTTTTGGAAAAAATTTAGATGTAGGTGTTTTGAGAGGTTGGGGGTGTGAACCAACCTCATTGAATTTAAATGAGAGTGGATAGTTTCGTCAAGAAAAGGGTGGGGTGTTTCGGAATCCCTTTGGAGGAAAATTACTTTGACCTCCACGTTTCAAGAAGAAGCTATGTGAGTGATAAGTGACTTTTGTGTGTGAATGAGTGAAAGTGTGCCAATTTTTAATGAATTAGGTGTCACCTTGCTGCATGTGGACTTTGCTTGGTCCGTACAAGTGTTGATTACCTAATTAACTAAGTGCCTTTGGTACAACCTTTCATAATTAAAAAGACCCTAGGAAGCTAGCATGTGGACATGTGGGTCTGTTACTATTCCTTTAACTCCCTATTGTGATGTAATCTAAGAAAATCTTTGAAACTATCCTAGATTGTGATCATGTGGGCATGTATAGGCCCGTTACAAAACCTTTAAACTTCCCTAGTGTTTTAAGATAAGAAAGTAAATTTCAACACTATCTTATCTTTGTGACATGTGGGCATGTATGGGCCTGTTAAAATATTAAGATGTGTTTGAAAAAATAAACTAAGAGGAGTCCCAAGAAGGGTTGTTGTCCTCTCCTAAAGCTTTTAATCTTCTTAAGGGAGATGAAATTGTTTCGCAATCTTTTTTTGATTCTCAAGGTTGCTTGGAGGCATGAGAGAAGAGCATACTAAGCGATTGTTATCCAACTTCTAGTCCCAATGCAAGTTAAATGTGATTACAAATTATTTCCAACTTATATTTTTAGCCAAAACAAGCCATCCATGTGGCAAAAATGAAAGCAAAAGAGGAAATAATGATTTTAACCAACTAAGTGCCTATGTGTTTTGACTAACCCAAGGGGGGACTAAGTGTGGTGCAACTTAAAACATGCATAAAATCATTTTAAAGAAGGCTAAGGGCCTTCCCCAAATCTCAAGAACATTACAATGTGAATTTTTTGCACAGGTGCACGGGTCTCAGTGGAGACAGAGGCACACAAAGCGCATGTGTGCAAATTGAAAAGAGTTAATGGGCACACATGCGCATAACAGAACCATGACTTGGGTGCATGTGCGCACGATGCGCGTCTATGGGCCACAAAACCCGCACACAGGTGACACACGGTCGTGAATGAAAATTTCAGGTGGAATTCTCTCAATTCACCTTGGAATTGGATGATTGGCAGGTCAGCTTAGGCTAGTTAATGCACCTGCAAGTTAAATAAATCAAAAGAAGAGCTAGAAAAACCGAAATGGGGTAGGAAATTGATACCTTTCCCCGGTGGAGTCATTGATTTGTTGCACCTCTTTCGTCACCTTAGTGAGCAAAATAGAGGTGCTTGAAAGCTTAGTTGGGTTTGCTAAGCAGGACAGCGGCAAGGAAAAGGGTTAGAGAAAGAAATATAAAACAATAACTAAGAATTAAACTAAGAAATAAAACAACAACTAAATTGATAAACATAGGGACATAAAGACAAAAGAAACAATGAGACCCATGTCACCAATTATAAGGCTGATATTAGTGAAAGAAAACACCGAGAAGCAAGAGGACTATGAGTCCCTTCTTCCTCCAAGGGAGGGCTCTTGGACCCCCACAAATAAGCTCTTCTTACAACTCTTGAAAATGAAAATGAAAATGGTGAAAGAATTCTTTGCTAATCCACTCAAGGGGTGAGATCAATTGCCCAATACAATGACGCAAGTATAGTCTTGGCAAGGATAGAAGATTCCTTAAGAGAATAATGGAAACATAACTTTTCTATGAATTCCTTGAAAAATGAAGTGTATCCATGGCCTTTTTATAACATTCCATTGAGGTATTGTCCAACTAGTTTGTAGTGTGTAAAGAGGCTAATTAGGGCATTTCTAGGTCTTTGACCAGCCACCCAGTCTAATCCAGTCCAGATTTGGGTGTCAAATCAACTTGGAAGTTGAACCAGAAGTGGGTGGGAGGTCGAAGACTCTCATAAATGCGTCGTTTCTCAGGTGCGCAGCTTTTTACGACAACAGTCATGCATCGTGTGCATGTGCATGATTTTTGTGTTTTTGTTTCCTTGAGCAATACACCATCTACTCAAGGAAATCATCAACATGGAAGAAATCGACCTGCGCAAAGAAGACAACCATTTTCCAGGTACAAAGATTTTTTCTATGGATATTGTTTTTACTGTTCTCACTTTGGCCACAAAGTTGTAAATTGTTCTTTAAGATTTATACATGAGCAATCAAGATTATCAAGGGATAAATATCTGCCAAAACAAAGAATGAGACAGCCAAGTAACAAACAACCACAGACTGCAAATCATGTGATGGCTGGAAAAAAGGCACAGATTAAGCATAACAATCGTTAAAATCCTTTATTCAATGAACTAGAATGTTACATCTTCCATAATTATGGACATAAATTTGCAAACTATCGATTAAAGAACTATAAGCCAGATTCAAATCACAGAGCTGAAAACGCCAAGATTTGGAAGAAGAATGAAGATAGCAAGTGTGGATTAGTACTGTCAGCTCAAATACAAAAGAACCCTTGGTATATTGACAGCGGATGCTCCAGTCATATGCTAGGTGACAAAAGTAAGTTCCTATCACTCAAAGAAAGTAAATCAAGAAGTGTGACTTTTGGAAATGATTCTCTAGGAAAGATCAAAGGTAAAGGTCTAGTAAGCTTAAGTAATGGAAGAAGCAAAGCTCAAGATGTATTATTTGTTGATGGTTTAAAGCACAATCTTCTTAGTGTCAGTGAGATGTGTGACAGAGGATGTGAAGTCACTTTCACTGCCAAGAATTGTAAAATAAAAATAGTGAACATAGGAGAGCTGATTGCAAAAGGGGTTAGAACTGAAAACAATGTCTATATTCTCAAGGAAGATAAGGAGAAATTTCATTTAAGCAAATTTGATGAAAGTTGGTTATGGCACAGAAGGCTTGGACACCTGAATTTTCATCATATTGTCAAACTGAATAATGAAGGTGCTATGAAAGATCTTCCAAGAATATCTAAGCCTCATAACTATGTATGCGAATCCTATCAAATGGGGAAGTTGACTCGTGCTCAATTCAAAACGAAGAGTTTCACATATTCATAGAAATCGCTTCAACTTGTTCATATGGATCTCTGTGGACCATCGTGAAAGGTAGGAACCGGAGGAGAATGTTACCTTATGTTGGTCATTGATGACTTCTCCATACTTATGTGGGTTGCCTTTCTGAGAGAAAAATATAATGTGTTTGAGAAGTTCAAAATGTTTAAGGTGTTAGCTGAGAATCAGACGGGAAGGAAGTTAAAGGCAATTCGCTCAGATAGAAGAGGAGAATTTCTGTCAAAATATTTCAAAGAATTTTGTGACAGACATGGAATTAAAAGAGAATATACTATTCCAAGTGCTCCCTAACAAAATGGAGTTGCAGAATGCCAAAATAGATCAGTTCAGTAGATGGCAAGGGATATGATGAGTGAAAGGGGAATTTCACAAACCTTATGGGTGGAGGTTGTTCACACAGTTGTTCATATTTTGAACAACGTGCATCTAAGGCCGAACAGTGATAAAAATCCATATGATTTGTGGTTTGGTTGACCTACATCAATCAAGCACTTCAAAGTATTTGGAAGTAAATGCTACATAAAAAATAATGATGATCATCTAGGAAAATTTGATGGTAGAGTTGATGAAGGTATCTTCTTAGGATATGCAATGAATAGTAAAGGATACAGATGCTTTAACAAAAGAATTCATAAATTAGTAGACTGTATTGATGTTCGAATTGATGAAGAAACTCTTGTGAAAGATCAACATAGAATAAGCACTAAGTCAGATGAAAAATATGATGAGAATAATGAAAATGAAGAACAACAAATCTCAGAGTCACAAGAAGATGATGAATCAGGAGAAGAAGAGACACTTAGATAAGAAGAGTCAGGATAGCAATCAGCATCAAATCCTTCCTCCAGAACTACTCAAAAGAATCATCCTGAAAGTCAGATAATTGGTGAGAAAGACAAAGGTGTACAAACCAGGAGAAGGATAATCAAAGACATCGAGCAATCACATATAGCCTTCATATCCATGGTGGAACCAAAGAACTTTAATGAAGCCAGTAAATATGTAAATTGGTTAAAATCAATGAATGAGGAACTGGATCAGATTGAAATGAATGACACTTGGGAACTCGTTCCTAGGCCAGCAAATAAAAATGTAATAGGATCCAAATGGGTCTACAAAAATAAGATGAATGAGAAAGGAAATATTGTATGAAATAAGGCTATATTGGTCTGCAAAGTATATGCTCAAATAGAAGGACTAGATTTTGTTGAAACATTTGTGCCCATAGCAAGATTAGAAGCTATTATAATATGTATTGCCTATGTGTGTCATAAAAGATTTAAAGTCTATCAAATGGATGTCAAGTCAGCTTTTCTAAATGGAGATATAAAAGAAGAAGTTTATATGGAACAACCAGAGGGTTTCGAACTGTCAAATAAACCTGACTTTGTCTGCAAGCTGACGAAATCCTTATATGGTTTGAAACAAGCTCTTCGTGCCTGGTATTATAGTTTGGACAAGTATCTTCAAGACAAAGGGTTCAAGAGAGGAACAGTTGATAGCAATCTATATATCAAAACAGAGGGTAATGATTTTTTCATTGTGTTGGTGTATGTATATGATATCATCTTCGGAAGTAATAATGTTGCATTGGTACAATGGTTTGCTTCTACCATGCAGTCTGAATTTGAAATGTCTATGATAGGGGAACTATCATTTTTTCTTGGTTTGCAAATTACTCAGAGGTATGAAGGAATATTTCTTTCTCGGGAAAAATATCTAAGAGAAATGTTGAACAAGTTTCAAATGGAAAATTCTAAACCTATGAGCACACCTATGGTCATTGGATGCAAGTTAAGCAAGGATGATGAATCACCTGATGTTGATTAGAGTTCATATAGGTCTATGATAGGAAGCCTATTGTACATCACAGCATCTCATCCAAACATAATGCATGATGTTGGAATGGTAGGAAGGTATCAATCTACACCTAAACAGAGTCATTTGCTATCTATCAAAGGAATATTCAGATACTTGAAAAAAACAATGAACTATGGCCTATAGTATCCTAGGATGAAAGGAAAAGAACAAGTGGAGGTGCATTCTTCTCAGGAGATTCTCTAGTAGCATGGTTGAGCAAGAAGCAAGGTTCCATTTCCTTATAGACTACAGAAGTTGAATACATTACAGCTGCCACTTATTGTACCCAAGTATTATGGATGATTCAGAAACTTGCAGACTTGGAGGTAAAGTATATTGCACCGATACCAATTCATTGTGATAATACTAGTGCAATTAGTGTGTCCAAGAATCTTGTATTTCACTCCAGGACCAAGCATATACCCATCAAGTATCACTTCTTGAGGGAACAGGTAACCAACACTATTGTTTATGTGCATTGTATTCCATCCAAAGATCATATTGTTGATATCTTCACTAAACCGCTTGCAAAATCTTAGTTTGAGTATCTAAGCCAGAAGTTGGGCATGACATGTGGCAGATCACATCAGCGAGTGACACATGGCAATGACTCAGCCCGTACCAAGTCAAGAGGTGACGTGTGTAATGTTACATCACTCCGAGAGATTTACTTCTGGATTTTCACTACCAACAAATGACAAAATCTTCGAAGTCCCGAAGGCCGAAGTTGCAAAAGGGCCGAAGGGCCAAAGAGCCAAAGTGACGAAGGACAGAGTCTTAAAGTCCCAAGTGTCGAAGTCCTGAAGTGGACACGAGTTGTTCGATCTGAAGATCACTTCAGGTTTATTCTCAATCGTTGATCGTATTACAGGGGAAGTGAAGGTTGAGAATTGAGATCTTCGAAGTCCGAAGACCTGAAGGAGATCTCGACTGTTGATCAAGAAAGTGTCCATAGAACCGTTGATCTGGTTGATAGGTCAAATTCCTAAAGTAGAGGCAGAGTCATCGATTGAGAAGGATAGGTGTCCGCAAATCATTGACTCTAGAAGATTGGCGTATGGAGGAAACCAGGGTGTGAGAGTTGAAACTCTTGAAGCCCGGATCATGAAATAAACCTCAGTCGTTGATTTAGGAAGGTTAGATCTGATCCACATAACTTGAAAGGATAGATCTGAACTATCATTTCAAGAGCACCGTAAAGATCGTGAGATCGACGGTCTCATCGCATTGCAGGGATTGAAGGTACATAGATGTTAATAAGTTGAGGGTGGGCTACAATCGAAACCATAGTTTTGGAGAAAGGACACCTGGAGTCTTGAGGTAAATTGTGGGGTGAAACGTAGTTTGATTTCAAACCACCTTTGGATGTGCCCACAACCATGTGGTCACATGAGATCACCAACCAAAATTATATCCAAAAAATGGAGCTAGCGCTCGCTAGACCAAGATTGTGAAGCGCATTTTTGAATAGGCGTGTGGTCACCGCCGGTGGTCACGTAAAGGAAGGGGCTTAGAAGCCAAAGAACCCAAAAATAACTGACTGTAACTACCAGAGAAGACGAAGAGTTGTGACTACCATAGAAGCCAAAGAATCTCAGGATAACGACCGCTAGTGATGAACAGGTTAAGGATAACTGCCATTGATGATGAACAGATTTAGTATAACTACCAAAGAAGATGAAGAGTTGCAATTATTATCATGTTGAGGACTTGGCGTGAGAAAGATATGCGGAACATTGGAAATGGCACCATGTAAATCACCGAAAACTTGTCAACGCAAGAAGATAATCAACCAAAGAGTGGATAATTATGCTAGATAGACAATGCACCAAATTACAAATTTTGAGGAACACAACATCAGGTTTTTGGCATAGAGTATTTAGATGACCACCACACATCCTCTGTAATAGCCAAGAAAATGTAGTTGCAGCTACACCAGATCACTGTATTTTGACACATGGACATTGCACAAGTGAAACCCTAGTTTACCACATGTTGGGAAATGTAGTTGTATCATATCTCAGCCTTACGAGAATGTTAGGAATTACTATAAGTTTGCTTTGGAGACGATAATCGATTTCAAGGAAAAAGGGAATTGCACCCTAAATTTCATATTGAAGACCCAAGTCGGTAAACCCTAATTCACCACGTATTCATGTCTCAGATTTGAATGATGAAGAAAACCATCAAATCGCAGGAATCTCCTCCATGCACGTTGATGAAGAGATAATGATGGCATGCTCTATGAATCTACACTTGTATGGAAGTGAATCAAGGTTTGGCATTATGAAAATTTAGTTTGTCATCTTCCCAACTGAAATAATGCCATGAAACCATTAAATTTCATGAGAGATAAAAACGTGGTGGTTAGACTGTATCACAACAAAGGTATTGTGAGCTTGAGATTTTTGAAGGAAAACCCTAATCTGCGACAAGTTCTTTGCAGAAAGATAATAATGACACCATCAAATCGCATAGATTTTGATTTCAAAGAATATGTGAAATATCCCAATTATGCCATCTATGAACACCTCAGAATTATAAAATTAGTTCCAAAATTCCACAAAAGGAAGATGTGATATCATGCAGAGTATCAAGAGGTCACAATGAAACTGTTCAAAGAGACCAAAACACCATCTTGTATGGAGTCAAATTTGGAGCTCATTCGATCTCTAGAAAGTGGAATGAGCACTTACAAATAATGAACAACAGTTCGCCAGAAGGGGGAGGCGCTTCGGAAACTGGACCAATGAGGTTTTTGAGGCTATGAGGGAATATTTCTCTTGCTAAGAAGCTCCATATTTTTTTTGAATGGAGGCTAGAAACCAAGAAAAGACTTGTGTTATCACAATTTTCTTCTTGAGATCTTATATAACCTGAGTTGGAAATTGGAGAATTAGATTTTTAAACTTTGAAGACCCTATCCTTTGATGAGTTCATCCATAAGTGATGTGAAATTGCAATGATTGCATTCTTATTAATTATTTGCAGATTCTATTTCTTTAATTCTTATGTGAATTTTTTCCTTAGTCATTGAACTTATCAAAATATTGCATTTCAAATAGAAGATATACTAATTATCATCAAAGATTATTCTTAGAATTATTGTTGATATGTATATTTGCTTACAATTGATTTGCTTGAAGAATTATTTCTAAAAAGATTATTCAATTATCATACCTTTTTTTATTTGATGTTCCAGTTCTATTATTAAATTGATAGTTAATAAGAAAATTATACATATGTTATGATTATTCTTAACTTGTTGTAGATGAACAAACAATGCTTTGGAGTTAGTTTTTTGAGACTTATGTTTCTCATTATTGTGCTTTAAAAGAGGATTTAAAATTACCCTGAAACTATCACTATTATAAAGTGTGGATACAACTTTTGCCATATATTTCTAGCAACGATAGTTATTGTAACTAATTATTCTTTGGATTAAAAATTCCTTCTGAAATCTAAAGAATCAATCATTCCATCTACACATAATTAAGATTTACTCTCAATTTGAGATAGGATCAACAATTAGGATTTCTTTTTTGCAAATCTAAGATTATTTAGATTAGAGCTTAAATGTTAAAGTCTCTTTTTGAAACAAAAAAATATTTGAGTGTCAAACCAAGCCTATGAAATTGGTTGGACACTACCATCCCAAACGAAAATGAGACTAATTGGGGCTTTTGATCAGTTAGTTGTCCCATGTTGTAGGAGGGAATTTTCCTTCATATCAACATCATGGCAGTTGACATCATCAGTCAACAGGGAATCCACATGGATCTACCTAGTGCATGTCAACCGACATGGATCTTCCCTCTTACACAGGGTCAATGGGGAATCATACCAAATATGTGAATGAATGACCTTCGAGAATGTCGATGGCTAATGGTCAGGTCATCCATGGAACAGAGGTTTACATCGAAACCTTAAAAAAATCTCTGACACCTACAGGTCAACCTAGTCAAAGCATTGATCCAACATCAACCCAAATCTTCCAATGAAGCATCAGACCAACAACATCGATGAAACATTGAACCAAACCATATTTCCAATGAACCATAACTCAAACCACCATTGCACATATTCTTCCATGTAATCACCCACATGTCAAATTGCATCAAGGATTTTTCCACGATTCATGCCACACCAGCATACTACCACGTGTCCTACTCATTATTCCTCCCTAAAGCCATGGCCCACAACAGCGTTGGGAGTTCACATTCAGTCTTTTCCATTTGATCGATAGTTTGACATGTTCACATTTTGTTTCAAACCCCAAAATCTGCAACATTGTTGGTCTTTCACTTTCAAGCTCCATCCATCAGAAGGTTGACCTAACCCATTTCATGGTTCTCTCTACAGCCTGAAACTTGAAAAGTTGTTGGGTTAATTCCTTCGGGCTCACTTCTTTAGAAATACCTCCTAACCATCGATCTCAAATGCATGGTCAACACTTGACAGATGGTCAAGATCAAATCGTGGTATTGGGTTGATCCATTACCTCTCTCGAACTTTTCCAATAACAATTATGGGTCATGTTAGTCCCTAAAGTTGTCCTTGACTACCAAGGTCAAGCTAGGGCACCTCAGTTATTGAAATGGTTTATATTTGTAGGTTTATAGGTTGGATTAAGTTTCATGAATGGAAAGGACAGGGTGAAGAAAGATACAAAGCAAAATATTGAAATAAATATAAGATCGGCAATTAAGACCATTGGGCATGGAGTCTCTTGACATATTCCATTGATCAAAGGAAATTAAACCAGTTATCAGACAAGAGGTTGATAATATCATGGATGGGTTGCAGAATAAGGAAAACAACTATGGAAAACACAAGAATCACTATCAAATCATACTTGTATAATCCATAATATCGAATATTCAATTAACAGAAACTCTTTCTGAAAATTAATAAAAATATTTGAAAAAATATCATAAATAATAGACAAATACAATGAGTCTCACTGCATCAAGAATCTATAATATATGGATAGAGCTATTAATTCTCAAATAATTGTAATTTATTTAAGTAGGAGGAAAAATAAGATGGAGACAAAGATAACAAACTATAAGCCAGGTCTTCATGGATATGTGATGTTGAAATATAAAAAGGAAAGTTGTCATTCGGATTACCAATAAAGCACACACAGTTTTCTGCCCCAAAGTCCCTCTTTCGGGCCTATCTCTTACCTCTCCTGATTTGGGAGAGGATAATCCTTTTGAAGAGACTCCCTGCAGAGAAGCCTTTCATTCATTATTTTATAATAGTCATTATCATGATTATCCTAATATGTTTTATGTTTCTCATGTGCAAATAGTCATAACCTAATCCTTCAAAGATTTATCTCCAAGATCATATTTTAATGAGAAATC
>ML779336.1:835289-846198 GCA_009831015.1 Picea engelmannii
AAGCTTCTCCTTCTAGAAAAATCGAGAAACCGTACGTTTTTCCCACGTGCTGGAATGTCCGCACCCTAGCTATATAGCAACCTGCGGAAAGTTCGCACCCTGGCTATATAGCAACCTGCGGGAATTTATCATTTCCGCACCCTACCTATATAGCAACCTGCGGAAATTTCTCTTTATAAGGTTTTTACATAGGAAATTGCAACTTCTTTTCTCAGGAAAAGTTCTTCTTCCTTCTCTCTTCAGGAACTCAGGCCACTGTGACCCCTCTAAAGGCAATAGATAGGTTTACATCATTAACGATCATAGGGATGACAAAAATAATGTGTAACAACAAGATTGGTTTATGCCTCAGCATTGCATAAGTTGCGCTACCTAATATTTCACAAAGAACAGAATCTGCATTTCATTATTCATTTTGGAAAATGAATACAATTGTTATGGGATTTTTATTTATTTTGGGGATAATTGAAATTATATTGAGTTATTACCAATATCCAAGTTCAAGAATCAAAGCACCCACTGATTTATGCTACTGAATTGCATGCAGAAACACAATCGGGTGCTACCTACAGGCGTTGCGTAATATTCTGGCAGAAAACGAATTGTGCAGAGTTATTTCATGAGTTTTGAGTCATTAACTTAAAAATTTGATTGTGAACAACTGAAAAGGTATTTTTGAAAACTGGAGGAGGTTTTTGTTCATAACATTCCAAATAACAAAAACCTCTCTCAGTTTTTCAAAATGTGTTATGGTTTGAGAGATATCAATCATAGAAGTGGCGCTTCCTACTATGCACAGCAGCACTGCCTAATTTCCTGTAGCAGTCACGGTTTTGATTTTCGCCTTGTTGGGAGGTTTCCACATGTTAAGGAGAGTTCAAATAGATTCTCAAGGATCAGTTATATGTCAAGGGACACCTGCACCTAATATTTAGCTCCATTAAAGGCGTCATGCATGAGGTGGAAACAGTTTATTAATGACTTACAACAAATTCCTGAAAATCAGCAGTTTGTTGGATTTTTGTCTCTTTGATTGTTGCCACCTATCTCCTAGGCTTAGAATCCAATGGAGGAGATGGGATCCAATGGAGGAGATGGGATTTGACCTCCTAAGGTTATTTGGATGCTATTTTCTATTTGGAGAAGTGGATTCATGAGCCAAGAGAGGCTAGAGAGAGATGTAGCAAGCAGTTTTCCTGTGTGTGTTCATTTGTAAGCCTGTGGGCATTTTAGGATTGTAAGAATTACTTCTATTGGAGACTCATGAGAGTTGTGATTTCATATTGTAACTCTTCTCTTTATACTTCTTCTTATTTGAATATATTGCAGATTTGAGGATCAAAGGTTGTCAATGATTTATGGATCCCTAAGCAGCAAAGGATCTGTTGTATTTTTCCCATCAGTCATTGTTTATATTCAAGTATTTGTTGATTCATTAAATTGAGAGTATCTTTGTTTAGTGAACATTCTACCTTATTCTTTCCTTCTTCATTCTTCCACTTATCAGCATATAATCTTGTTTTCTATTGAGCATCTTTTGTGCCTTCACTGAGTAGGATGTTTGTGACTCCATTTCCCATTGGTGTAGCCTACTGATCTATAGTTTGCATCCCTCTCTCTTTATTTATCCATGTTGCTGATCCACCTATTCAAAACCAAAATTATCTTTTACATTTCTATGTTACCAAGCTTACTCTCATTTGCAGTCTGGGAGTGACTCTTGGAGTGATAACATAAATTGGCGACGTTGTCGGGGACGGATTTGAGCAGATTGAAAAGCTCAGTGGGAAGAACGACATTGCACAGCTCCAACTTTAGATGTTGACTGAAGTTGGACACCTTCAAGACTGCACATTCACCACGGTGACTCCATTTTTCAAAATCTATTGGTGACTCCACTGGGGATGAGACAAATCAAATGGCTATGAAGTCTATCCTGGCCAAGAGGTTTTCCCCACTCAATTTCTCAGCCATAGAGGATTATCCACATCCTGTGCCTCTTATTGATGAATGGAAATATCTGTTGCCCAGATTTTATGAAGGTAAGGATGACAACCCTGTTGAGCATGTTCATGAATTTCATGCTTTGATGCAGCAGCATGACATCCATCATGAAGATATATTAATGAAAATGTTCATGTATTCATTGGAAGGCTATGCGAGGCAATGGTATAGAACACTCCCTGCTTCTAGTATTTCCTCTTTGAAGGACTTTCCTGATGTTTTTTATTCTCATTGCAAGAAAAATTATCCAGATGAAAGACTTTTTGAGAATTGTTGTGAGGGGTATGCATCATAAAACATCAGGATAAATTTCAAAGAGCAGGACTTAGATGGTGAGTTTCATAATGTTTTTCCTATATTTGAAGAACAAATGCATCATTCATGTCAAAATCTAGGTCCCCAAGAGAAATATCAATATGGACAATCCATCATTTCCTTATCTCCTCCTTTTCTTGATTCTTTAAGTCAAGAGGTCATCTTAGATTCATATTTATTTCATCATGAGCATAGTGTTGCAGCTTGTCATAACCAAATTCATAGCTTACCAGTCCCTCCTATTGTTAATGAACTAATGTGCCATGATTTTCCAAGTTTTGATGACTATGAGGATGTTTTCCTTGAACAACCAGTTGTCCCAGCTATTGCACTAATCCCCTCAGCCATTAATAGTCAAATGGTCATTGATTCACCTTTGTATGATGATTATGAAGATGATTTCCATGAGAAGTCTTTTGAAGACCTTATATCAAAGAAGTACCCTTTCCATCAAAGCAACAATAGCTTGTTTCAACCCTCATGTCATATTTTTGTTGTTGTAAAAGAAGAAAAAGATGATAATCTAAGTTTAGAAGGTGAAAAACTGAGAAATCGGGACCACAAGCCAAGCTATGATGAATATCCATCACAATCATAAGATAATATAGAAGAATGTAGTTTCCCAAGCACTTCTAATTATGATGAACTGCCCTATCAACCCCCTATTCCTCTTGAAGACACAAGCTTAGTTTCATCAAGAAGCCAAGATCAAATGCCATGTGATCAGATGAGAGAGGTTGAAATTAAAGAAAGACAAGAGTCACTAATCCTTTTTCCTAATACACCTCATGACCAGGAGTGGACCAACGCCATATGCATTGAGGATAAATCAAAAAATCAGCAAGCCATACAACAACCAAGAAAAGTGGAGGAAGGACTTAATGCAATACTTTTCCTTTTTACACAAAGCAATGTTGCAGGGACAAGTATTGATGATGTTTTTCAGGATCCATTTGCAGCTTGTCTGGAAGCAGAAAGTGGGCCTAGGCTCATTGATTTATTCAATGGAAAGTGTATTGTCGGGTGTTTCTTTGACGTGCCTTCAAGTAAGAATTATCTCTGGTGCTTAAGGAAACACATTTCAAAGCTTCAAACAGTTGAAAAAATGATGAAATGGCTTCATTGGTTGTTTCATGTAACTTGAATGCTTCATTTTCCCAATAATTAGAGTAGGTGTGTGAAATACGCTTGCTGGACAAGCATCGTTTTCATCATTTTTGTCAGTTTCAGTTTTCATTTTCATTTAGTTTCAGTCGAAGGTCATAGATCAAAGAAGATTGCAGAGGTTAAAGGTTGAGAGCATGACTCCACAAGCCCAAAGGATAAGGCACTGAAACTACAAGAGTTCTTAGAGCTTCATAGGGAGGACTCTATCCCCCATGGAATCTATTTTAGCACACGATTGGTTTATGCCTCAGCATTGCATAAGTGGCGCTACCTAATATTTCACAGAGAACAGAATCTGCATTTCATTATTCATTTTGGCAAATGAATACAATTGTTATGGGATTTTTATTTATTTTGGGGAAAATTGAAATTATATTGAGTTATTCCCAATATCCAAGTTCAAGCATCAAAGAAACCATGGGTTTATGCTACCGAATTGCATGTAGAAACACAATCGGGTGCTACCTACAGGCACTACGTAACATTCTGGCAGAAAACGAATTGTGCAGAGTTATTTCACCAGTTTTGAGTCATTAACTTAAAACTTTGATTGTGAACAATTGAGAAGGTATTTTTTAAACCTGGAGGAGGTTTTTGTTCATAACATTCCAAATAACAAAAACCTCTCTCAATTTTTCAAAATGTATTATGGTTTGAGAGATATCATTCATATAAGTGGTGTTACCTACTCTGCACAGCGGCGCTGCCTAATTTCCTGTAGCGGTCACGGTTTTGATTTTTGCCTTGTTGGGAGGTTGCCACATGTCAAGGAGAGTTCCAATGGATTCTCAAGGATTAGTTAGATTTCAAGGGACACCTACACCTAATATTTATCTCCATCAAAGGCATCATGCATGAGGTGGAAACAATTTATTAATGACTTCCAACAAAATCCTGAAAATCAACAATTTGTTGGATTTTTGTCTCTTTGATTGTTGTCACCTATCTCCTAGGCTTAGAATCCAATGGAGGAGATGGGATTCGACCTCCTAAGTTTGATTGGATGTTATTTTCTATTTAAGGAAGGAGAGATCTCTTGGATGAGTGGATTCATGAGCCAAGAGAGGCTAGAGAGAGATGTAGCAAGCAGTTTTCCTGTGTGTGTTCATTTGTAAGCCTGTGGGCATTTTAGGATTGTAAGAATTACTGCTATTGGAGACTCATGAGAGCTATGATTTCAGATTGTAACTCTTCTTTTTATACTTCTTCTTATTTGAATATATTGCAGATTTGAGGATCAAAGGTTGTCAATGATTTATGGATCCCTAAGCAGCAGAGGATCTGTTGTATTTTTCCCATCAGTCATTGTTTATATTCAAGTATTTGTTGATTCATTAAATTGAGAGGATATTTGTTTAGTGAACATTATACCTTACACTTTCCTTCTTCATTCTTCCACTTATCAGCATATAATCTTGTTTTCTGTTCAGCAGCTTTTGTGCCTTCACTAAGTAGGATGTTTGTGACTCCACTGCCCATTGGTGTAGCCTACTGATCTACAGTTTGCAGCGCTCTCTCTTTCTTTATCCATCTTGTTGATCCACCTATTCAAAAATAAAATTATCTTTTACATTTCTATGTTACCAAGCTTACTCTCATTTGTAGTATGGGAGTGACTCTTGGAGTGATAACACTTCCCACCATATTTTCTCTATTCTTTGTCTTATCCTCCTCCACTCCTGAACTCTCTATCTATATTTTCCTCTCCCCCAAGGTTCATGACTTCTCCTTTCATGTGTCAGAGGAGCTTGTGGGTCAATCCCCAAAAACAAGGATGTTGTTCATTAAGCACATAAACATGGTCAGTGCATTAGTAAGCCCAAAAGGCACCACCACAAACTCATAGTGCCCATACCTTGTTCTAAAGGTGGTCTTATGAATGTCCTCATCCTTAATTCTGACCTAATGGTACCCAGACCTCAATTCTATCTTAGAGAACATTGTTCCCCCCATTAGTTGATCGAAAAGATCATCAATCCTAGGCAATGGGTATTTATTCTTGATGGTCATCTTATTTAATTTCCTGTAATTAATATATAACCTGAGGGTACCATCCTTTTTCTTTACAAACAATATTGGTGCTCCCCATAGGGACACATCGAGCCTAATATACCGCTTGTCTAACATTTCCTATAGCTACATTTTCAACTCCACCAATTCATGTGGACTCATTCTATAAGGTACCTTGGATGCAGGTACTGCTCCTAGCATATGATCTATGGAAAATTTTATATCCCTTTTGGGAGGCAGTCGTAGCATTTCCTCTAGAAATATGTCTCCATACTCAAAGAGCATAAGATGGTCTTCAATTTTCAGCTAATTATCCCTTGTTGAATTTAATACATGGACGATATATAGTGGGAATCCTTTCCTACAATGCCTCTTTAGTTGTATTGTTGAAAACAATCTTACTGACATAAGATTTTGTATGCCCTACAAGACCCTCTTATTTCCTTCATCATCTTCACATTCTAAGATATTATTAAAATAGTTTAATTTTGATGTGTGTGCTTCCAACCAATCCATTCCTATTATCATTTCATATGACCCCAACGGAAGTAGATTCAATGTTGCTTGTGTGTGTAACAGTCTTTATATAGAAGATGAAGACTTTGTCAAAATATGAGACTGATTTAAAGTATAAGACTGGTTATTAGAAGAGATATTGTCTTGGCATAAACTTTAAATGCAGAGGATCAATGATAAATTGTGAGACTTCATCAAATTGATGTTTTGAGAATATGGAGACTTTGACAAAAATGAGCGAAGGACCTAGAGGTTTTGGGTAATGGATACAAAGTCGGTGAAGAAGTTAACAAGATCATATTTATGATGCCCTGCAAAAATGGGTGCTATGAGAATGTAATGCTTTTGGTAGTGCTTCTGTTATTGACCAAATGTCAAAATTTAAACATTGCAACTTTAAGCACTAACAAGTCCCACCTGCACCCCAATTGCCACATGTCAATTTTTTACTTGCTGACGTGTCCCCATGACATGGCACGATGACTTAGCAAGATAATGTGGCATTCTCCTCTACACCCCTCTCTCACAAGGTAATGTGTGTGTCTGATAGATTGGACGGTGAACATTCATGTCGATCAATGACCCAATTTAACGTGGGTTCCTAACCTATGAGGTCTTTAGCAAGGTCGTCAGTTCTCCAATAGATCTAACGGTTGATATTTATACAATTTGATGGCCCATATTATTTTAGGGCTCAAATATGCACAATGGTTAGTCGATAAGACTAACCTTTTGGGGAATGCAGATTCACCACAAGACTTCCCGAACCACTCTCTCTGAAAACATTTTCCTGTGAGATACAATAGTTGAGAATGACTATGATCGACGGTCCAGATATATGTGGGTCCTTAAATTTCATGACGGTTAGTGAGTATTACTTGACCCCAAAAATACTAATGGTCGAGACCAACCACTAATCAACATCTCTCGTTCTTTCAGGCTTGCGCCTATGGACTTATTCCATCAGAGTGTTACACTACCACACCTCCTGATATTCCCAAATCTCACAGTATGGTAGGATTGGGGTCTTGCACCTTTGGGTTCAACCTTATTCCATGCTTCAAGACCTTTTAGATACACAATTTCTTGATGGATGGTCGAGATTTAGTCTTGATGTCCAACGAATGGTCAAGAATAACCCTCGACACTTAAGCGATTTTCTCCTTGATTTTCATCACTCCACCTTGTTGGCATGTTTATAGGCAGGGATGCTTGTCATTGATGGCAAGATCAGAGTATGCAGTGATGGAAAAACAGGGACAATGTAAGCTAATAAGAGATAGTGCAGAGTGTAAGTGTATGCGTGTTTGTCATTGATGGTGAAGATCAGCATGATCAGATTGCGAAGATCATCATGATCAGGAGCATAGAAATAATGGCAAGATCGGCAGTGTAAGCTCAGAAGGAGGAAAACAGTCAAAGAACGACAAAGGTTTTGTTTCGGAGTTTCACAGATCGATAAATCCAAAGGAAAGAGGTTCAAAATTGCGATATACGAGATCACAAAAAGATCTGGACTGTCAGATCACCAAGGATTGTGGACCGTTGATCAGGCATGAAGAAGGCTCATGAAGTGGCGAAATCGCGATAAATATCTGGATTGTTGGATCCAGAGGACACATGTGGAATCATCGTTTCACTGACTGGAATGTCAAAGGGGCGAAGTGCTCGTTTGATTGGCGAGTGGTCATATTTCATGGTCACATTGTCGAGAGCTGGAGATCAGAGCTAGAAAATCCAAACGCTATTTCAGAGTTCATGACATGGAGAGTTGAGAGGACTCATCACAGAATACCTGAGATGCGAAAGTGAAAAATGCGTTTTCGAATAAGGTTGTGGTCACAACCAGTGGTTACATCTGTGGAAGATGGAGGAAGGAGCTAGCGGTGTTAAGCTCCATCTCGGAGTCTCGGCGCTCATGACTTGGAGCATCAAGACCCTTCATCAAAGGAATCTCTATGAGATCTAGACCGTCGGATCATTAGATATTTTGACCGTTGATTAGGCTCGATGAAGTTCATAAGTTTATGAAACATAAAGTGCCTTTTGGCGCAGCCTATGGTCACCATCGGTGGTCACGTGAAGGGAAGAAGCTAGCATAATTAAGCTCCACCTCGGAGTCTCAGCGATCGCGACTTGGAGCATCAAGACTCTTCATCACAGGAATCGTGATATGAGAGATTGTGATGAGATCTAGACCATCGGATCATCGGAGACCTCGACCGTTGATCAGGCTCGATGAATTTTATAAGTTCACGACATATGAAGTGCCTTTTGGCATAGCCTGTGGTCATAGTCGGTGATCACGTGAGGGGAAGAAGCTAGCGGTGCTAAGCTCCATATTGGAGTCTTGGCGATCACAACTTGGAGTGTCGAGATCTTCTATCACAGGAATGTCAAGATGTGAGATCACAAAATTAAAACTCTGTTTAGCACTCGGTCACAGCCAGTGGGCATATGAATTAAACGCAAGACCCTATGAACTCCATCCAATAGTGCAGGTGAATTTAAGTATGATCGAAGGGCTATTGTTTCTCTTCACAGTTAATCGATCAGTGATGATTTAGTTGTTGAAGCAGTCTTTAGATGTTCATAGTGTAACTGCTAGAAACTACTGATGGTTTCTACCAAAGGACTCGAAGATACTTCTGTGTGATTGCCAGAGGAGATGAAGGGTCTCTAGGAATCTACCAGTGGAATGAAGACTATTTGTAGAGGCAATTGACAGATGGATCTAACTGCCAGAGAAGTTGAAGAGTTTCCACGATGAATAGGTAGAGTACTTGACATGAGAGAGCATGCAGAAGCATGGCGGGACAACATGCACAAGGTGCACAAAGACTATAAGTATGCAGAACAGAGAAGAGATGGGTGTTGTTGTTGTTGAGAGGAATTCAGGAGTGTAGAAGGAGGAGTGTGCAACATCTAGAATATAGAGAAGTGGAATGGTGCATTGAAGGGACATGGCACAAAGAGCATAAAAGGCAAAAGAACAGAAAGCACAAGGAGTGTGCAGAAGACACTGATGCAGACAAAGTAGCGCAGTGTAGCAGAACAGTGATGAGACCGGTAAGCCATTGAAGAAATTTATATCATTGTAATAAGTCTTAATAGAAAAGATTTACATTTCAGGGTGGTAGGGAGGTGCTAGGGAGGACAGTTGTCCTCAGAGGTTCAAGTGGGTGCTTGAAAAAAGGGAGTTGTAGCTTCCATCTAGTTGCAACCAAAGAAACTAGGGTGGCAGGGTGGTACAAGGGAGAACTGTTGTTCTCTGTTATACAGGTTGGTGCCTGTGTGACTGGAAGTTGGTGCTTCCATCCAATTGGTGCTGAAACAATTAGGGAGTTGGTGCTTCCTTCTAGTTGGTGCTAGAGAAACCAGGGAGTTGGTGCTTCCTTCTAGTTGGTGCTAGAGAATCCAGAGAGTTGGTGCTCTCAACAAGCAGTAGCTTGCAAAACAGAGGTTGTAGCCTCATTATGAGTTGGTGCTCATATGTATGATAATGTAAAGAATGTAAAGATTACTTATCATATAAAGAATAAGAGGTTTTTACCCTACATGGGTTTCCTTAGGAAATATCTATCTCTGTGTATCTCATATGTGTGACTTATGTTCAATGTTCTATTGCTTACTTCCCTGCCTTATTGTGATTGTCATTAAATGTTGTGAAAAGAGTAAAAAATAAGCATAATTGTTTAAGCCCAGTAACAATAGATTCACCCCCCCTCTCAGTTGTCCAACAATTGGTATCAGAGCCGACCCCTTTTATCTAAGGGTAGATCCTAGAGCTTAAACATGTCAAGCCATGAAGGAAATTCAAGCAATAAGGCCCCTCTATTCAATGGAACAAACTTTGCCTTCTGGAAAGTTAGAATGAGAACCTACATAATGGCTTTAGGTGTAGATGTCTGGGATGTGGTAGATATCGGTTATGTAAAGCCAGTTGTACTAGCTAATAAGGATGACAAGCTAGAATTTAGTTGCAATGCTAAGGCTATGAATGTTATCTTGAGTGGGCTTGCAGAAGCAGAATTCGTAAAAGTTATGCACCTAGGAACTGCCAAAGAAATGTGGGACAAACTCATTAGCAGTTATGAAGGTAATGAGAAGGTAAAGGATGCCAAGCTTCAAACCTACAGAATACAGTTTGAACAGATGAAGATGAAGGAAGATGAAATTGTTGGAAAATACTTTCTGAGAGTAGAAGAAATGGTAAATGCAATGAAAGAACTTGGTGAGAAAATTGAGGAACCTTCTTTAGTTCAGAAAATTTTGAGATCTCTACCAGATAGGTTCAACCCGAAGGTCTCTGTTATTGAAGAACTTAATGATCTAAAAACCTTGGAGTTTTATCAACTTCTAGGAACATTGACTCCATATGAAATGAGAATAGTTAAAGATAAACCCACCTCCAGAGAAGCATCATTTAAGGCAGACAAGAATGAGGATTCGGAGCCTGATGAAATTGAAGCAAAATTTGTGAAGAGACTGAAGAAGGGATCAGGCAAATACAAAGGTAAACTACCTTTCAAATGTTTCAACTGTGGTAGGATAGGTCATTTTGAAAATAAATGTCCCCACAAAAGAAAGGATCAGACATGTGATGATGAGGAGAAGCACAAACACAGAAATTTCTTTAAAGAGAATAACTTTAAGAAGAAAATTTTTTGCATAAACAATGATGATGATCCTTCATATGATGAAAACAATGACTCCACTATTGAAGATAAACTAAATGACTTCAAACTTATGGACAAAGAGGATTATGATAATATAAGCACAGGAAGTGATGCTAATGAAGAAGAAGTTGTGGTTGACATGGAAGGAGAACTGATCAGTGCACTGGAAGAGATTGACAGACTAAGAATTAAGAACAGAAAGCAAAGACAATTGTTGA
>ML779336.1:854380-871646 GCA_009831015.1 Picea engelmannii
GTATTTCCTCTAGAAATATGTCTCCATACTCAAAGAGCATAGGATGGTCTTCAATTTTCAGCTAATTATCCCTTGTTGAATTTAATACATGGATGGTATATAGTGGGAATGTTTTCCTACAATGCCTCTTCAGTTGTATTGCTAAAAACAATCTTACTGACATAAGAATTTGTATTCCCTACAAAACCCTCTTATTTCCTTCATCATCTTCACATTCTAAGGTATTATTAAAATAGTCCAATTTTGATGTGTGTGCTTCCAACCAGTCCATCCCTATTAGCATTTCATATGACCCCAATGGAAGTAGATTCAATGTTTCTATTACACATCCAACATTACTCGCTTTGATAAGTGTCGCATGTTGCTCACAAGTGTCACAAGTGTCAAGCAAAGCATACTGCCATGATGCCTATGTCATACTGATAACGACATTAAGAAGACACTTAAAATACCTCAAACACTTGATCTGGAGGAAGAGGAATGGTTAACTGAAGTTAAGTGCCTCTTGCCACCTGAAAGAATCATTGAATCTAGGTTTTTGGAAGAGAGCGCTCCCCTAAATCTCTCTTAGGAGCGCTGACGCTCCCCTAAATCTCTCTTAGGAGCGCTGGCGCTCCCCTATAAAGTGCTAGGGAGTGTTATAACACCAAACAACTTTGCAAGAGGAGTGCTACTGATTTTAGGAGCTCTGGCGCCCCACTTAAGCCTACTAGGGAGAACTATAGCGCCCTGATGCCCCTTTTGAGGGAGCGTTGTCTAATCTGGGCAGGAGTTGGTCCGTTGAGGAGAATAAGGGGAAGATCTTTCAATCTTGGAAGGCAGTTGAATTCGAATTCTTGGTTCAGCCATGATCTTAGGGAAGATCCCTGACTCAAGGATGAAAATCCTCAACTTACCCTAAGGATACCTCAAGAGGTTACGCCTCTCTAAACCTATATAAGCAGGTTCTATGATGGTGAATAGGAGGAAGAATTGGAAGAATGAAACCTATGATCTCATAGGAAACATATAGTGAACTGGAGAAAAGTAATCAGTAAACTTGCTGTCGCCCGGATCGTGGATATTTTGAGGAAGGGTTAGACAAAGGGGACTTGACGAAGCTGTCGCATTCACATCTATGGTTGTAAGTTAGTTCTGTCATTGTTCTCATTAATATGACACGCTTCGCCTGTTTCTTTCTAGTTTGTGTTTAATTGCACATGAACTTGTCTCTGATAGATAGATCAATTTCAAACTAATATCAATAGAGTAGGAAGTGGTTGTACTATTGTTTGTCTACAGAGCTCATCGACGAGAGAAAGATTGGATCTCAACTCGGAGCGTGCAGGGACAAACGCCAGTAAAAGGTACTTCTTTTCTCCTTCCTCCTCATACATTAGTTTGTATAGATCTTAAAGGAATTCAGTGTCCATGTTAAGTGTCTTCTGTCTTAAGAGTTAAGAGTCTAGCTCTCAAGAGGAGATCTACCTGTCCGCAGGGAGATTTACCTTCAACAGAAACTGGCGACTCCACTGGGGAGAATCGAATCGAAACTTTTTGGTTTTGATTTTTCCTCATAGAACTTGTCTTACCCTTTGATTGTTTTTAGACCTGGTTCACCCTTTTTTGATTGAATTCATGAGCTGATTGACTCCTTACCCCATCACACTCAGCTTGATTGCCAAAATTCGACTAAAATTTTGGATTTTTGGACATTTTTATGAGTTTTTTTAGCCTGGCGCCCCCCTACCCATGATAGTAGAGTGACAGCACTCCCTGGAAGTGTTAGACAGAGCTTTATAATGCTCTGGTGGCCCTTATACCAGAGCGCCAACCCTTTTTTGCCCAAAATCTCTTCAAAAATTGTATTTTTTGGAGGTCCAAACCCTGTTTCTTCACTTGCTGAGTTGCTTTGTGATTCAATGATTCTTCCTTTGACCTTTGAAATACTTCCTCCTGAGAAGTAAACGCCTTATTGTTCATATTTTATTCCCTTCTTAATTATTTTTGAATTTTTGTTGTTGAGAGTTTGAAATCGATCCCCTGCTTTCTTCTCTCCTATCCGACTGAGCGGGAATTCTAGTGAAAGACATTAGAAGTCTATGACTCTTCTCATTTGGTTCTTTGAGGTCATCTGGTCCAATTTCTTTCTCCTTCTTTTTGTGTTTTTGGTTTTCTTTCTCTTGTTTGATTGCAAAAGGGTGTGTTGTTTGTGAGAAATCTGTGTTTTCTTGTCCGAATCTCCTTGATCTGAAAGGGTAGTTGGCAGGACAAGTTTTTCATTGAATTGATCATCATTCGCATGAAAACAATAAAAGTACATATTAATGATTAGTTTGCATATTAGTTTGCATTTATGAAATCTTGTAGCATCGTATTGGATTTGATTGAGAACAAAATTGATTGAGGGCATTCCTTATCGAGTGTTTGATAGTGAAAACGACTCTTCCTCTTTCCCTTAAATAGGTATTCATTGAAACGAAATGATTGCTTATCATATTTCATGCATATTTTTGGGAATTGAGTCATCATTCCATCAGTTTCACTTTCGTACACCCTCTGAGTAAACAACAGCCATTAAAATCAATGCTTAACTAAAATTTATCAGACTTTTTACATCTTTGTTAGAAAACCTACATTAGTTTAAGGTGTAGGGCTTTGGAATAGGTTGAAAGGATAACTTTCCAAAGCTATTGAACAAAATTAGTATCTTGTGGTAGGGAGAGTCAAATCCAATTGTCGTATTGGCTTGCTGGGATCCCCCTCTCACACAAGGGCTACACACGAGGTCACATTCGGGTGAGTTACAGAGATTATCCCTTCGTGGCCCAACTGTTTGTAGTGGTTGGATCGTATATTGGGGGTCACTGGAAGGTATACCCATGATTATGTGTGAGAGCCTTTCAAGCTGATTTCGGACTTGTTATCCTGCCCATACGTTCCAACTAAACTGTCAACTGTACCCACCCAAGGGCTGACTACAAGTTGGTGACCTTAGTAGACACAATATTTAGGGTCTCACACAAGGTGACGGTGAAGGGAAGTCTCACTGTACCTAGAACAGATGTTGGTCAAACTCACTCGGGCTCCTTGGAGGGTAAATCCACAATTACTGCGTGGAAGCTTGCACCAAGGTGTAAGTCCATTAAGAAGGTCACCAACGTAACTGATCCACCCGCTCTATCCCTGCCCCTTCCTATTTTGATCTCGCAACGTTGGATTTCATCACCAACTAGTGGTTTCAGTATAGGAAGGTTTGTTTGATTGATTGCTTCTCATATTCATAGCGTGTGTTGTTTGTTTTACTTAGTGGACCTTAGGTCGAGTCACTGTTAATGGCATCGAATCCTGGGAGTACCAATGGAGGAACCCCCTCTCCTGGGGAACCTTATACCTTTCCTTCGTTTGGAAACTTTGGTCCTCCATATGTTGCCACACTGAGTCTTCCAAGGCTCACTATTGGATTACCAGTTTGGTTGTTCCCCCCTCCGGTGATCCCAAATCCTCCCAATGTTTCAGTTGCACCTAATACTTTGGATGTCAATACACCACCCACACATCAACCTCATGTCGACTTTTCACTTTCTTCGCCCATCAAGTCTCCTTCCATTTCTCCTTCTTCGCCTAGTGAAATCTCTACAGCAAGTAGCCAGGTTGATAAGAAGAAGAAGAAATGGAAAGAGAAGAAGAAGAAGAACCCCAAAAGGACAAAGGCCCCAACAACATCAGATGTTGGCTCTAAGAAACCAGTTACTGTTAATAGTACCGGGAGTGTTGATGAGGTCAACAAGATTAAAAGGAAGAATCCAAAACCCAAATTCCCTCGCAGCCTTTGTATGGGTGACCACTTTCTGAGGGATTTCCCTGGTCTTACCCAGGTCTTAGAAATGTGGTCCTCCATGCCATCGGCCTTTGTCGATCATGTCGGTGATACCCCGTCAACTAGTGATGTTCAAGTTGGTAAGAAGAAGAAAACTGTCAAGTTCCCTTGCATGTTATGTAAAGGTAATCATTACTCTCACCTGTGTCCTCGCATGGATGAGGCTTCTTCTCTTTTGGAAAAACTTCAACTTCCAAAAGGTTATCGTAAGATTTCCTCTGACCCATCATTGGTTGATGGACTGGTCAATCTGGTTCCATCCCCAGTCAGTTCGTTTAATCAGGTGGTCAATATAGTTTCCTCCTTGATTGAACCACAAACCCAAGTAGTTGATCCAGTTCCATCATCGATCAACCCCACTCTTCATCAAAAGAGTGACACCAAAGTGGTCGATCTGTTTTCATCCTCAATCGATCCCACTCTCCCATTAGAGAGTGACACCAAAGTGGTCGATCCAGTTTCGCCATCAGTCGATCCCATTCCTCCATTGAGGAATGTCAAAGTGATTGATCTAGTCCCTTCCTCGGTCAGTCCCACTCTTCCTCTGAAGAGTGCCAAAGTGGTCGATCCAGTTTTTCCATCGGTCAATCCCATTCCTCCATTGAGGAATGTCAAAGTGATTGATCCAGTCCCTTCTTCGGTCAGTCCCACTCTTCCTCTAAAGAGTGCTAAAGTGGTCTATAAAAGTCCACCATTGGTTGATCCGATCCGATCATCAGTTGATCCTACTCCCCTTCTAGAGAGTAAAACCGATACTGCCCATGTTTTTCTCGTTAATACAGACTCTGTCGTGCTAGGGGGAATTTCTCCTTCTCCTAAGAAACCCCCTCCAAGTACTGAAGCTATCCTTTTTTATTGGGATGCGCTAACTGGACTACGTCTTCCTTCTCACATTCCTTTCCAGATTACAGTATAGGTTCATGGTCGGGATGTTCCTCAAATGCTGATAGATGAAGGTGCGTCTATTAGTATTTTGTCTTCTATTGCTTGGTACACTTTGGGTTGTCCGCAGCTTGCACTGGTTACACAGAATCTGTTAGCCTTTAACAGAAGAACTAGTCAACCTTTAGGGATCCTTCCTCAGTTTCCTGTAGCTTTGGGAGGAAAAACTATCTTTATCGATGTCACGGTAGTCCAAGACCCCTTGTATTTCGCTTTACTCCTTGGGCGGGATTATGTCTATTCCATGAAAGCTATTGTATCCACTCTTTGCCGTGTGATATATTTCCCTCACAATGGAAGAATTGTGACTATTGATCAAATTTCATTCATCGACCCTGACTGGGTTAGCTCCCTAAGTGGTTCTTATATGCAGACAGTATCACCCTCACCACATGTCAATTATGTGGTGTTGTCTCCCATGATTTCAACTTCTGATGCTTTGGATCTGGTAGTTGACATGGTGATCTCTTCGGTAGGGTTATTAGAGTCTGATCTCCTTACCCCTGTCATGACCCTCGACATGTGTTCCTTCCAGAGTGATTC
This sequence comes from Picea engelmannii, assembly GCA_009831015.1. NCBI lineage: Eukaryota > Viridiplantae > Streptophyta > Pinopsida > Pinales > Pinaceae > Picea > Picea engelmannii. The sequence continues at coordinate 859,725 of ML779336.1, forward strand.
TCTTCCATCTAGCGAAGATCTCTTGGAAGCCATGACTGAGTTTTGTCCCTTGACATGGTATCCTTCCAGAGCATTATCCTCTTGGAAGCCATGATCAAGAAGCAGTCACGAGCATAGTTTCTCTTCTCTGTGGCAAGCTCGCTAAAAAAAGAAACAGAGGCCTTGAGCATAGTTCTTTTCCTGTGTCAAGCTTGTTAAAAATGAAACAGTCACCTCTCTTGAACCTTCTTTTCATCCACCCTTCTCCTTTTTCTCATCTCCTAGAGAAATTGGTGACGACCTTAGAGCCGGTGAATGAATTGAAGCTTGGAGGGCATGTCTCCAGCCTTTGCTGATCATTTTGGAGTTAAGCCACTAGCTTTCAAGCGGGGGGCATACCGAGCTTAGTCTTTTTTCTTTCTCGTGCTCGTAAATACATGAGAATGCATCTGGGTAGACTTTTATCTCTTTTTTGTACTTGTATGGATACACGAAAAAGGAACCCCCTGAAGTCTCCTTTAAGCTCTTTTCAGACTCTCTAAACATGAAAAGATTTTTGAGTGATCTTGCTTCCTTTCCCACTCATTAAACGGTTTGAAAGGGCGTCTTTCGAGTGATAATTTATCTCTTTTTCGGCCTCGCGAGACTAACATTATGAAAAAGGACAACTTTGGAGTCATCTTTAAGTCCTTTTCAGACTCTCTAAAGATGAAAAGATTACCGAGCGACCTTGTTCTCTTCACGCTCGTTAAATTATTTGAAGAAAATGTCTGTTGAGTGATAGTTTATCTCTTTTTCAGTCTCATCAGACTACTTTATGAAAAAGGAACTGAGAGAGTTCTCTTTTAAGTGTTTTTCAAGACTCTATAATCATGAAAAACCTTCGAGTTTTCTGTCTTTGGACTCACTAAACAAAACATCGATAGGCCCATATGGGATCGAACCCTTACTTCTTCCAGTTCGTTAAACAAAGGAAGAGGAACTTACTGAAGGTGAGTTATATCAAGCATGTGTTACCCTCCTCGAGCTCATTAAATTAAAAAGAGGTACTCGTCTATCTGGATGGGGGAAAAATTGAAATAAGCAAGCCAAGCAGTTTTGTGAGAACACTACCAAATAACTCTTAGAGTCGCCCTTGAACACGACACTTTGTCTTTTGCACACATTATAGTCCGTTGAACCTCTGCACTGAGCCAATCCTTTGAGTTTCTTTCACTCCTTTGGGTCACCTGACGTAAGTCATAGCATCCACTGCATCATCAAGTTTTGGTCCATGTCATGTTTCTGTTGTTGTGCCTCAGTGTTCAAGGGAAGTATCTGCCTTGAGAGTCAGCCATCAAAAATATCTTGTCTCAATACCCATGTCAGTCCATGTTCATTTGATCTCCCAATTACGTCTCTATGTCTGTTTCATGTCGTTGATGGGGGATACATCAAGGCCCTCCTTCGACGATCCTATTCCTGTCGACTTCAACACATTATCCAGGAATCAGACCTAGAAACCAGTTAGTACTTTGGGACCTGCATGCCTCAATGGCAGGCCTCCTCACGTCCGACAGTAGGTTTACACCATTGACCTCTGATCGAATGATTACACAGATGTTCGACTCCAGCTCATCCATTCACATTCGTTGGAATGTACTAGGGTACCTTGGGAATCATTGACATTAATGGTGATCTCCCGCGCGCTTGTTAACAGTTTACATCATTGACCGGTAATCAAGTGGTTTCTGCCATGTTCGAAATCGGGACATCTATTCACATGGTTAGATTCGTACTACATCGGAATTGGTAAGAAGACCCTGGGTTGAGTAATCACTTTGATATGTACTTTGCTCAAGTTGTGAAGGCGTTTCTCTTGAACAATGACACATATATTGTTACATAGATCCACTTTGTATTGGTCATGGCTATGTCTTGTCATCTCGTAGATCCACTGTGTATTCTTTGTGGCTATGATCAGCTTAGGTCATCAGAGTATAGATTCACACTGTATTCTTGGTGGCTATACCTTTTTATCAATACAATTCTCGATCCGCAGTGTATTTTATGGCGGCCATATCTTGCAAGTCTTGATCACCCAAGCATAGATATGCTTGTCTTGGGTTTGGAACATGTCATAATATTTGTTGGATTTTTGTGTGCAGCTTCTGTCAGGTTTTCCAAGTCTATACACTTTCTTGAAAGTCTACAAATCATTTCAGTTATCAGTTCTCATCTTCTAACTTCATACTTTGGGGGGCAATCTATTACACATCAACATTACTCACTTTGATAAGTGTCGCAAGTGTCGCATGTTGCTCACAAGTGTCACAAGTGTCAAGCAAAGCATACTACCATGATGCCTATGTCATACTGATAATGACATTAAGAAGACACTTAAAATACCTCAAACACTTGATCTGGAGGAAGAGGAATGGTTAATTGAAGTTAAGTGCCTCTTGCCACCTGAAAGAATCACTGAATATAGGTTTTTGAAAGAGAGCACTCCCCTAAATCTCTCATAGGAGCATTAGCACTCCCCTATAAAGTGCTAGGGAGCATTATAACACCAAATAGATTTGCAAGAGGAGTGCTACTGATTTTAGGAGCATTGGGACCCCCCTTAAGCCTACTAGGGAGTGTTATAGCGCCCTGATGCCCCTTTTGAGGGAGCGTTATCTAATCTGGGCAGGAGTTGGTCCGTTGAGGAGAATAAGGGGAAGATATTTCAATCTTGGAAGGTAGTTGAATTCGAATTCTTGGTTCAGCCATGATCTTAGGGAAGATCCCTGACTCAAGGAGGAAAATCCTCAACTTACACTAAAGATACCTCAAGAGGTTAGGCCTGTCTAAACCTATATAAGCAGGTTCTATGATGGTGAATAGGAGGAAGAATTGGAAGCATGAAACCTATGATCTCATAGGAAACATACAGTGAACTGGAGGAAAGTAATCAGTAAAGTTGTTGTCATCCAGATCGTGGATCTTTTGAGCAAGGGTTAGACAAAGGGGACTTGACGAAGCTGTCGCATTCGCATCTACGGTTGTAAGTTACTTCTGTCATTGTTCTCATTAATATGACACGCTTGGCCTATTTCTTTCTAGTTTTTGTTTAATTGCACATGAACCTGTCTCTGATAGATAGATCTATTTCAAACTAATATCAATAGAGTAGGAAGTGGTTGTACTATTGTTTGTCTATAGAGATCATCGAGGAGTGAAAGATTGGAGCTCAACTCAGAGCGTGCAGGGACAAACGCCGGTAAAAGGTACTTATTTTCTCCTTCCTCCTCATACATTAGTTTGTATAGATCTAAAAGGAAGTCGGTGTCCACGTTAAGCATCTTCTGTCTTAAGAGTTAAGAGTCTAGCTCTCAAGAGGAGATCTACCTATCCGCAGGGAGATTTTCCTTCAAAAATTTCTTGTGTGTGTAACCCATTCATCTTAAACTAGCATGCTTCTATCACCTGTATCACTTTCCTCTTGGTCCCTATGGCTAGTTGAACTAACCACAACTTTGTGTGCTTTCTTCTTTATAAGACACATGCCTCAACAAATTAGGGTGCAATATAGTTAAGGTTAGAACCAGGGTCAATCAAAATGTAAATAGGATGGTTGGAAAGTGTTAGCAACATTTCTTGTATAGGGGTGTTTTCCTCTCCGATTTTAGGCCTTTAGTGTAAACGCATAGAAGTGGGGTTTTGAACACCAGTCAGATGAGTTTTATTCAAAGGCCACAGCCATAAGTGTCACGCGCAGCTCATAGAAGAAGTCCATTTCGGGCTTAAATCAAGCGAGCAAGTAGTCTGATTTCAACAGCAAGGATCAAGCGACGAAGCAAATCAACGGTCATCGATATTTCGGGGCTACCAAGTTACCCGATATATAGCATCAGAGAAAGTGCCTATATTTCAAGACTAAATCTGGGTCATCTGATCCAGTGACACATGGTGCAAGATCTAGTCAAGTCAGCATATCGGCATTCGGGAGTTCGAGGGGTAAAAGTCCCTCATCATCTCACATCTCAAAACCCTGAACCCCAAAATGTAGATAAGAGACTTTGAAGCTAAGCCTATGGTCCTAGCACCCGGTCACATCAAGCGAGCCTGGTAATGGAGGCAGCCCTCTCCTAACATCAAATACCATCTCGATCGTCCATCTGAAGGACACATGGCGCAATAGCTGAGCCATGAGTGGGGCCCTTCAGGATTTTCATGATGAAAGCGTCGAGGTCATCTCATTCGTTCATCCATCAGCGAGGCTTAGGAACATTTAATTTAAAGAGGGTGCAGATCTGGACGGTCATGATCCAGGCACTCAAATTCACGGACGAAGTCCAATTCCGCACCCCCTCCGTCATTCTAACTTTAATGAGAAGGGGAGGGGTCCGGAATAAGAGATAATGTATGAGCGCATATGGACAGCCCAAGTCTTGGCTCTTAGATCTACGGTCTGTATTGAATTCCGGACCCCCCCCATCGGTTCTGCCTTTAATGGAGGGGGGGGGTCCGGAATGGAATTTCACTCTAGCGGGGCCCCCTTCCTGTCGTGTCACTGTCTAAGTCGTCCTCCCCATTGCCACTTGTTCTCCACCTACCGTCACCCTCTTCCCCCGTCATCTGTCCAACTTCCCTCTTTCCATCCACATGGCCCCTCCTCAGCTCATTACCCTCTCACCTCCTACCATGTGTCCCTCTCACTCCCAGTCACCTCCACCTGTATGATCATTCCTTTTACTCTGTGTCCACCTGTACCCCTGCACTCCACACACCTTCCTCCTCTTTCCTTTTCAGACTACGTGGTATTCCTCAGCTTATGTCACCGCTCCTATTTCCTCTCCATCGCCTCCACCGTGTTGACGCCATCGCTCCCATCATACCCTTTTTCACATCCGCCATAGGGTTCCCTCGTAGCAATCCAGCGAAGAAGCATCCAAAGAGAGACCATTCAGCTGATCCAGGTGGCATCATTAGGAGACCTCCACATCCCAGAAGGTAGGGTTGACCAAGGCTGTCCCCAGTCCCAAGAAAGCAGTTATTGTGGTTGTTGTTGGTGGTTGGGCATCATCTCCGCCATAAAAAGAAAGTCCAGCAAAGGACTAAAGCTGGTCGATTCATCTGCAGCAGGACATTCCAAAATCTAATAGCGTCTGTCTTGCGTGCACGATCGGCTAGAGTATGCATGCGTAGACTGTCAGAAGACATGCAGACGCAATGTTTTTAATGCAACGTCTTATTTTTGTTGTTGTTGTTGTTTTGAGTATATGTAGGCGTTTTCTCCATTTTTGTAGGCATCGATGGTTGAGCAAGGCTCCTGATTGTAAAAAAATTTAACGAAGCACTGGTTATTCTGGTTGTGTATTAACATCTGAGACTTCTTGCCTTATGAATGTCAGCTTCTTTCCATGTCTTTGTTCACACTGTGTTAGAATGACTCGGAATTGGAGAATCCAGTTGAGTTGTAACTGTTATAGGATGATGTAGAGTGCATCACTATAACAGTTGCATTGTTTCTAATCGGTCTTTGTGATTTTCTTAGCACTGAACGACTTGGAATTGGAGAATCCAGTCAAGTCCCCTTTCATTTTCTCGAAGCCCTGAACCAAGAGGATATCGCATTCAGAGTTTTTCTTCTAAAAACTACTGAAAGGTCTGTCGCATGAGGCAGTTTGTCCACTCTTCTCACCAAGTCCTCAACCTTCTCATTTTAAAATCAACCCACTGACTGAAGTTGGATCAAGACCTCCTTTGTTCCTCACATGCTGGACCTGGTCCCTGAGTTAGAGTGATATCTTCTCGAGTCTCTACCCATTTGATCACCCATTAAAACTATCGTCACATAAAACTGATGGGTGTTGAGCTCTGCTCCTGCAAGCAATCCAGGAGTGACTTCTGACGCTAACATTTCTGGCACCATTGCCGGGGACGAAATTGAAGATTTTCCCCAGGTAGGATGACATTGAGCCTCTGATTCTGAAGGTGCATCAGGCATCAGAGCCCTTAAATATTGCTACTGTTCACCTGGTGAATCCACTGGGGTGAATCTAAAGTTTCCACATCACTGTTTCAGCTGTGGTTATTGTTAGCACACCTGAAAGCTGACCCTAAGGAGCTTTCTCGAGAAGGTTTCAGCAGCTTCTTTCTCAGCCTGAGAAGCTTCCTAGGGTAACAACAATGTTAGGATCTGGCCTTTGATGGTGAACAAGGACCAGACACATTTAAAGTTGTGCATCTTTCACCTGGCGACTCCGTGATTCAAAGATCAATTGATGTCTCCACTGGTTCGATATGGAGAAAATCCTTGCTCGCAGGTTTGCTCCTTTTAATTTTTCTGCTATTCCTGGTTTTCCTAATGTTGTCCCCTCTCCGAATGAATGGGGTGATTATTTGCCCATATTTGGAAAATGTGAAGAGGACAACCCTGCTCAGCACCTCAGTGAGTTTCATGAACTCATGCATCAGTGGGAGATACATCATGAGGATGTATTACTGAAAATGTTCATGTTCTCGTTAGCAGGGGATGCTCATAAATGGTATCATTCTTTACCCCCTGCTAGCATTTCTTCACTCAGTGAATTCCATGCAGCCTTCACTACCTATTGTCAGGAGCTTTATCCCTCTGAGTTGATTTTTCATAGCTGTTGTGAGGGATACTACAACAAATGTATACAAGATAGAGTTGTATCTTATGTAGGCTATGAGGATGATCCTGATGACCTGGATCAGAAATCATTCCTTTCTCCTCCCCATTCGTCTGCTTCGTGTGGAGTTGTGGAGCCGATAAAATTTATCGCTACCAGACTTGACAGGTGGGAAGTTGAGCGATGTGCAGAGGATTTTCCACCCTTTGAAGAAGATGATTTTGGTATCTCTACAATGGATGATTATGAAGATCCCAGGGAGGAAGAAGATGCTTCGGGTGGAGTTATGGAACTGATAAAATCTATCACTGCTAGAATTGACAGGTGGGAAGTTGAACAACATGCTGAGGATTTCCCATCCTTTGAAGCAGATGCCCTTAGCAGCTCTACTGAGAGAGATTATGAAAAAAGCTTTCCCACGGGTCCTGTTTATGGTCATTATGAATCTGACCCATGGGAGAGCCAAGAAGAAGAAATACTCCCAGATATGATTATGTCAGATGGAGGCTGTAATGATGACAGCTGTAAGGATAGAAGACTGGGGGAAGAAGATTCTCTGAGTGAATTGATAGAGCAGGCGAAATCTCTCACTGCCCAACATGCAAGGTTGCAATCTGAAGGAAACAGAGAGGGTTTTCCAGTCCTTGAGGCACATGTTCTTAGCAACTCTTTTGAGGAGGTTATTGAATATTTCATAGTTGCGTTAGTTTCTACCCCTGGTGAGTCTGTTGTCTCAGATTTAAAGGAAGAAGCCATTGTGGAAGAGGAATCTTCTCTTTTCCTTCACGATATTTCCCATGATGTATTTACATTTGGGATTGAATCGAAGGATCGGGAGATCATTCCTTTTCTACAAGATGGGGGAGTTTTGTGCTCACCCAGCTTTGATGATCATTCTAGTAATAAGAAGACCGCAGAGCCTTATCCTATGTCCACTAAAGAAAAGTATCATGAGGAAATCAACCATCCCAGTCATTCAGAAGAGCAGCTAAGCGCACATTTTTTTTTTCTATCCAGAGCCAGTCAGCGAGCAGCCACTGCCCAAGATCAGTGAGCCTATGACAGTTGTCCACTCACCTGTGCTTGTCAAAGATATTCGACCACCTGGGAACAGTTGTGTAGCAGAGGAGGCTTCCTGTCGCCAATTTTCCAAATTCACCACTCATTTTATGACCCTGTCAGCAAATACATGTAGTGGCATGTCCTTTATGCCTTGGAGCCACCCTATTTCATATCAACTTCAGCTTGTGAGGAGAAGTTGAAGAGTGTAGCCATTCTACTATCACGGTTACACCATCTGCTGGTGATCATCGACAGAAGGAAGGAGCTTCTATCCAGGAAGCTGCTTGAATGGCTATGGTGGAAGTCTGCTTTCACCTAGTCCCATGTAAAATATTTTATTAGCATTAGGACTGTATATAAATAAGCTCCTTTGAGCATGTAGCTTTGTTTGCTTTGCTTTACTTTTCAGCCTATATTTTTAGAAGCGGGATGTTTTGAGCTTGACTCCATAGCCCAATAGCAAGGCACTGGGACTGCAAAATGAGTCCTTAGAGCATCACAGGGACGACTCTATCCCCCATGGAGCCTAATGTTAGCAACATTTCTTGTATAGGGGTGTTTTCCTCTCCGATTTTAGGCCTCTGGTGTAAACGCATAGAAGTGGGGTTTTGAAAACCGGTCAAATGAGTTTTATTCAAAGGACGTAGCCATAAGCGTCGAGCGCAACTCACAGAAGAAGTCCATTTTGGGCTTAAAGCAAGTGAGCGAGCAGTCTGATTTCAACGACAAGGATCAAGCGACGAAGCAGATCAACGGTCATCAGGATTTCGGGGCTACCAAGTTACCCGATATATAGCGTCAGAGAAAGCGCCTATATTTCAATACTAAATCTGGGTCGTCTGATCCAGTGATGCATGGCGCAAGATCTAGTCAAGTTGGCATATCGGCATTCAGGAGTTCGAGGGGTAAAAGTCCCTCATCATCTCACATATCGAAACCTCGAACCCCAAAACACCGATAAGCACCTTTGAAGCTAAGCCTATGGTCCTAGCACCCGGTCACGTCAAGTGAGCCTGGTAATGGAGGCAGCCCTCTCCTAACATCAAATACGGTGCAATAGTTGAGCCATCTGAAGGACACACGGTGCAATAGTTGAGCCATGAGTGGGGCCCTTCGGTATTTTCATGATGAAAGTGTCGAGGTCATCTCAGTCATTCATCCATCAGCAAGGCTTGGTCACATTTAATTTAAAGAGGGTGCAGAACTGGACGGTCGTGATCCATGCACTCAAATTCGTGGACGAAGTCCAATTCTGCACCCCCTCCGTCATTCTAGATTTAATGAGAAGGGGGGGGTCCAGAATCAGAGATAATGTATGAGCACATCTGGATGGTCCAAGTCTCGACGCTTAGATCTACGGTCTGTATTAAATTCCGTACCCCCCCATTGGTTCTGCCTTTAATGGAGGGGGGGGTCCGGAATGGAATTTCACTCTAGTGGGGCCCCCTTCCTGTCGTGTCACTATCTGAGTCATCCTCCCCATTGCCACCTGTTCTCCACCTACCGCCACCCTCTTCCCCCATCATCTGTCCAACTTCCCTCTTTCCATCCACATGGCCCCTCCTCAGCTCATCTAACGCAGGCGATTAAATACGCGACCACACCCGTCGCACTCTCCTGCTCACAGGATCGTTCAAATCCCCTCTTTGAGCCAAATTAGCTCCTTGAATTCCTGCTGGAATCACTGTCGAATGCCCCAATCCACAGGCCTTATCTTCCCTCGTCACGGCCTCTGCACCTACCGTGACTTTTCCCCGACTCAAGTATCGGCGTTCGGGGTTTTGTTCTTCTTGATGTCGAGAGTCTCTGTCCTCTCGAATCCTCGATTAGCGATGATCTCCTTTCCTTTTACATGTTATCCCTCCCACTCAGCTCCCTCTCATATGACCAACTTCATAAGACCGCAGTCCTATACTTCCCTATCAGGATTTCAACTTCCAATTTCCCGATGAGCTCTCCTATGTAATTAGCCCCTCCTGGCTAGACCATGGTCCATACGACCACCTCCTATATGACCTCAGCCAAACCTCTGTCGGGTTTTCGACATTTTTGATGTTGCGATACACAAGTCCCCGGGACTCGCTATTCTCCGATTTGCGATGTGCTCCTCCATGCGCTAGCCCTTCTGACTCAGCTCTTGGCTCATGTGACCAACCTCCGTGACCGCTACCTCACCCCGTCGAGGCCACGGGGTTTATGATTTCATTGAGAATATGTCCCTTGGACCTGCAATTTGTCGATCCCTGATGCACTCCAAATCATTGACAGCTGGCCTCCACTTCGCCTATGTCCTCCTTCTCTGCTGTGATGACAGCTGGCCCCCACAAATTGGGGTATCTCTTCTCGCAATATCGTGATCCTCGTGCCCAAATTCACGAACCTTTTCTTGCAAGACTTCGATACGCGATCCCATGTGCGGATCCAACAGTTCTCCCTTGATCCAGATCTAACGGCTATTTTTCTTCTCGCCCCTCATGTCTTCGCGACTTGGGACACCCAACGCTTGGGCCTTTACCCTGCGAACTCCCGAGTTCGCGAGATCTCTAGATCTCTGCCACGCGTCCCCTTCAGATGGATGGTTCATGTCCTCTCACCACTTCGTCGCTTCAGGACTTAGAGTACCCAATACTTGGACTCTCAACCTGCGAACTCCCGAGTTCGTGAGATCATATCGATCTCTGCCACCTGTCCTCCTCAGATGGACGGTCCTGATTCTCTCGCCACTTCGCCGCTTCGTAACCTCGCAACTTCGTGACTCTAGACACCAAATTTTCAGCCCTTCTACTCAAGATATCCCGACAGGCGATGTGCCACCTGTCCGATCACCAACTCTTGTGTGGCCCCCACGCTCCGATGCCTTATCAGGAAATCGCGTATCGTGATTCTAAAATGCACGAAACCTTTGTGCCTGGGATCTCCGATATCCCGATTCCCGACTCTTCCCAGGTGTCTGACACCTATCCTCCACGCCGACTCCCGTCGCGGCTTTTCCCCGGTGTGTTGATGGTTTTCACGCATCCTCCTAGATGGACGATCTCGATTATGTCGAGATTTCAAGACTTCCAGTGTCCCGGTTCTCTTGTCCTCGGGAACTTCGATTTCCCGATGCGTCAAACACCGATGGCGCCTTGATCTCCGCCATGTGCTCCCTCTACCAATGGACGGTCCAGATCCCGTTGGGATTTTGCAACTTGCGATTTCATGATTCTCTTGCCCTCGAGAACTCTGATTTCCTGATGGCTCTTAACCCCCTCACAGCTTCTACAGATCCGATGACTATCGGTGATCCTGCACCAGATCTAACGGCTTTGATCACTTCTTCTTCTGCACGCCGGCTCCTGCGCTTAATCTCTATGCATATTCTCTTTATCTAACGGCTGTCGGGAATTCCATGCGAGATCTGATAGCTCTCGGTCTCTTCCTTCTGTGCGCTCCTCCTGAGCTTCTTCTGGACATAAACTCCTCAATGGTCCAGATCTTCTTTCTCCCCCGATCCGACGGCTCCTGTTGTTCCCTCTTAAGCTTCCTGCGCATATAAGAACATTGTTCTTCCTGAGCTTTTCTTCTCCTTTCGAATCCACAAAGGATTCTTCAGCTTCTGCGCCACCTGCAGAGTCTCTCGCACGTAAAGTGCTATCCCTTCTGAGCTTCAGAAAACACTCAGATCCCTTGGGGGATTTTGGCCTTCTTCTCCCTCAGATGGAGAAATGGACTCCTTCCTGGCTTCCTGCTCAAGAGATCTAAATGGCTAAGTATTTCTGGGTGTTTAGCAACCCAGCAAAGGTCCCTCAGTGGAGTCTTTCTTCAAATAGCAGAGCTCAAAGAGTTCTCTGTTGTCATGTGCCTGCTTGCACACTTTCTCGACGCCCTCCTGGCGGAGTATATTCCCTTCCACATAACCCTCCATGGTTCTGTCTTCATGTGCACCCTTTGAACCTACTCAATGCCCTCCTGGAAGAGCTCTCAGAATCCTTAGTGATTCTGCCTTCTGAACTCACAGCAGAGTTCTTCTTCTATGCACCTATGCACTTTCTCAATGCCCACTTGGCAGAGCTTCCCATAATCCTCAATGATTCTACTTCCTTTGAACTCTCAGCAGAGTTCCTTCCTCTATGCACCAGGGATGATTTTAAGGATGGAAATTTATTTTAAAATGTAGAAACCTTGGCGAATCTTACTTATCCTTCATATGCCAACTATAAATGTTTGGCGATATTTTTGTAAAAATATTCAAATTTCTAAGGATTTTATATAGTTT
>ML779336.1:887722-903473 GCA_009831015.1 Picea engelmannii
TGATAAACATACATGAATGAATGAGAAGAGGCCCTTGCCTTTCATTTATACTTTTTGTCTCACCTTGTCCCTCCAAAGTGACTTTCATTTTATTAATATTTAATTAATTAATTAAATCACTTTAATTAATTAATTAACCTTTTCACCTTTGAAAAGCTCCTTATCTCTCCTTGTGACTTCCCTGGCCATTGAAAGTCACTTCTAGCCATCCAATCCTGTAGTGTTGATCCTCCCGATTCCAATGAGCTATTACACTGAGAGGTTCCTCCAAGTAATGTGCCCAAAATGACCTCTTCAGTGAATTCCATTGACTTATAGCTAAAAATAGTCAAAATCATGGAAATCGTCGAAATGCAACGAAACCAAAGCCAACCTATGCGAAATGGATCATAATGATGGAATATGATCATCGATACCAGATGGACCCCACAATGCCTCTCAAATACCCCTGTACACGCTATAACATCCATCTGGCCACTCTGGTCATCATAAATCTCTACACTGGGATAATGTCCCAAAGTGGGGACATTACATCTTATACCTGGATGATTTAAATAATTTCTTCTTAAATCTATACTGATCATTCTTTTTCCAATCCTTGTGAGGCTCCTACCCATGCTTTGATTGATCATAGCAATACTTATCCTTCCAAATAGTGTCATACGGTGTTTTGGGTTCATCAAATTCAATCATGTCCTGGAAATATTTTGGAAAACCATTAAGAAAGAATTGTATCTTCACCTAATCATATTTTATGTATGGGACATACCTCAATAGTCCCATGAACCTCATTACATACCCATCCATGATGATTTGTCCCAACTTGTGTTCATGGAATTCTTTGATCTTTCCATCATATTACTTATTTGATAGGTACACTTTCCTGGAATACTTCTCAAATTGTTTCCAGGTCAGATTATTTTTAGTGATCCCTTTTACATTCTTTAGGTCTTCCCACCAAATGGAAGCTCCTCCAATTAAGTTAAAGGTGGCCAATGTTTCTTTCATATTTCCTAACTAATTATGTACTCTGAAATACTTCTTCAATCCTAATAGCCATGCTTCTGCTTCTTCACCCTTCTTGATTTCTTCATCAAACATGGGTGGTTTTCCCTTTTTGAACTCTTTATTTAGGGAACTCTTGGAGTGTTTATTCCTCCTTTTCCTATGAGTACTTGAATCAGTCTCCTCACTAGAAAATTCTTTAGAAGTACAAGTCTTCTCATTGGATGAATATGTTAAAGAATATCCACTATATATGCTCCCCTTGGCACCCCTATGCCACTTCTTGAAGGAACCTTTCCCTGCATTGATGTATGTTGGACCTTGCTTTTGAATCTCTGATGGGATTTGTAGATTCTCATATTGATATCTCCCTATAGTGTTGGTAGATGGCCCTTCCTGCAAATGCTTATGTATTTCAGATAGACTTTGCATAAACACTGCATTCAATTTTTCCTGCTTCTCTTGGGCCTTAATAAGATTCTCATTATCAGCATTGTAACTTTGAAGCTTGTCCTTTTGGATTCTCACTATCTCTTCCAAATATGGAGGAGTCTCCATGGCCCTTCTCTCATCTGATTCCTCATCTTTGATTTGTGAGGTCTCTTTCATATGGAACTATACCAATATATTGTTATTTTTTCTTCACTTCACTGAGTCTTCTAAGTGTTGAAACAAAGAGCCATTGTTAGCTAATCACATGGTTAAAAAGGAACACAGTCATTGAGCCTTTATCGGGTTCTCACGAACCTATGACGGTCCCAAATTAAAAACTTTTTCTCTATTGTCAGGCACTGTTAAGCCCTAATATTGGCTCATTACCCCTTAATTGGGGCATATTATATTAGTAATGTTATTTTATTTATGTCGGCTTTAGGCCATTAGTTGTAATTATACCTCCTAGTCTCCTATATATACCAAGGAGACATTTTTCATTTTGAATCATATTGTACTTGAACATTTAAGTGGGGTAAAAGGAGGTTGCCCCCTCGAAGAGGTTTATTATCTGAAATTATCTCTTTTTCAAGGCGTTGAGTACTTTTCCTGAGGTTTTTCTATGCTATATTGATGTTTGGTTCTTTACAGAAAGAGAGGATGAAGAGGTGGATGTTGCAGTGGAGAGAGATCCAGGGGCCTAGATGGCCTTAAAAAGATATGAGCTATACAATTTTTGGGCTCTCAAACATATGAGGGATCAAGTGAGACTACTTCAGCTACTAGTGAACTACTGGGATCCGAATACTGAGACCTTCAACCTTGATGGACAACCATTAAGGATTGAAGTTGAGGACATATATTTCTTGACAGGATTGTCGCATCGGGCTGAGGTGACCAACCTCAAATCCCGGGGAGCTAGGAGTGGCATGAACATAGAGGATTGCATGGACACTGATTGCATTGTAGGGACCGAGAAGGTAGGGACCCAACTCCCGATCAGAGCGATCAACAATATGAGTCTCAAGATTGTTGTCCTAGTGTTGACATGGATCACAGCATCGGCCTCTTTGCACCAGGCATAGAGGCCACTTATATTCTATTCAGTGGAGTTCTTATGACCCACAGTTTATGACTAGTGCACCTCACTACTAGCCAATATGAAGAGCTAGCTAACAGACTGCAAACTAGGTAGAAAGAGGAACTTCAAGTTCGCGTCTATCCTATGTAATGTTTTCTTTGAGCGGGGTCTAGGGTTGGGCCCTAGAGTTGAGATTGTTCCACATGGACCTCACGATCCATCTATGGAATGGTGGACCGAGGTGATGAGGTGGTAGGGAGGTGGTAGGGTGCCAACACCCTACAACGATGAGTTTTTCTTTTGGTGGAGTTGACAGGTGATGGCTCTGGAGGACTATCTGTTGGCCCTCGACCAAGTTTTGGAGAATCTTGGTCATGTCTGACCATCTTTGGGACTTCGACAGGCTGGTTGAATATGGAGTGTCCAGGCGAAGCGGAGATTGCGGGATCTCGCCCCCTTTTTTGGGATTTTTTGGTTTAGGGTTTATCTAACGGGTATGGGATGTCAACCCATGGGTATTACTCATGTTTAGGCCCTTTTTGTAATGTATAAATAAATACCCTAGCAATGTAAGAAGGCATTCAATCTAGTAGGCCAATGTGCTAAGTGCAAATAGTTGTGAATTCTTTGTGCATACCGTATGTAGATACTTTTTGAGCTAAGTGCAAGTGACTTATAGTGCTTTGTGCGCAGACTGTCTAAGGCTCTGTGCTCCGACCTAACTTGGGGAAGGAGGATCTAGCGAGGTGCACACAGATCTCTTGTCCTATGCAGAGTAGGATTTGTGTCTCTATGCATGTAAGAAGATTGGAAGAAGCTAATAAAAGAGGAGAAGAGTTGGTGGATGTATCCCCACACTAGAGTGAACCACGTATATCCTGTGTTGTTGTGCTTTGTGCAATTTATTTATGTTGTTCATGTCTTTACTTTCTTATTGCATTGGTATTGATGTATGATAGATAGATGTGTTAATGTTATGTGCTTAGTATATGAATGAATGTTAGATCACTATGATGCTATGTGTTGAATATTTAGATATGCTTATTAGATCTTAATTAATACTGTGTTGATCTATGATTAGGGTTTATCCTGCGATGTGAACAAGGGTTAAAGAATAATGAATGTTATTGGCTAAGTGCTCTATTAAGTATTGTGATCACAGATCTGTGTCCCAGCTAGGTTGTAGACACCTGAGTTCTACAACCCCCCCTTCTCCTACCTCGGGTGAGACTTCATCTGCTTCGCAGGTGTTGTCGAAAGGGCCAGTAGTTAGGGTTTTGTTGGTGCATTGTTAAAGCATTAAACCTTGGGTCTGCCACTGTGCCAACAAATGGTTCTGTTGTCAGGACCTAAAACTGTGATTGTTGGGAACTTAGGAAAAGAGAAAGCTATGTGTGTAGATCTATCTCTGTAGTGCACAGTAGTCTACTTCCCTTTCTCTACATTGTCGTAGGTGTCTTTTATTGTCTGTGCTAGGGTGTGATCTGCAACCTTCCCTGGGTAAAAATCCTGTGGTTCTGGTCCTTGCATGCTCAACCCGATGATCTCGTGGGTCAGCGTCGGATCTATTGTGATGCGCCTGTCCAACCAAAGATAATCGCCATGGAATCACGACAGTAGGATCTTAACGCACACGTTAACCTCCTAATGTCTTCCAAAGTGTGGTATCTTCATCACATTGAGAATCATGGACCTCGCGATATCCATGGTTTAGGGCTGGGGGCTTATCTTCAACTTCTTCCCCTTTTTCTTGGTCAATTATTTATGAGTTGCAAGCATGCCATAGTTCTTGCGATCTCCCAAGTTATAGTCAATGATCTTCAACGTCATAATCCTCTCCAACTGCAGTTTGACTGCGTGTATCCCCTTTGGGATGTATGCAGTGATCAATGTGTTTTAGAAGTCCCTCGGGATACTATCACGACTCACCACGCTAGCCAGAGGCGGGATGTAGCCGAGTAGGATTGATGGGATGAGATTCACATTTTCCAAGTCATCATGATGCTTGGTTTGTTTCTCAGTAGTGGGTCGGCTAGACCAACATTGCGCAGTTGATGGGGATGCTTCCAATCCTTGCGTCGTTGAAGCTTGAATGCCTATGGACATAACCTTCAGAGCCATGAGGTCTATTAGGATCTCTTTGACAGACTTTTCGAGATCAGATATCTCAAGTTGGTGAACAAACACTGAAGGTAATAGAACAGGTGGCGCGGTCTCAATAAGCACAGTGCAGTAATAGTCAGTTCTCTGGGGGGCTCGAATAATCATTGTTTGCAAAAGAGTTCACGGTAAGACGTTCAAAGGGTTAAATAGATAACATCGTAGTGGATCCCTCCAATGGGTGGGAATGCCTATATCAATGCAGTTCCCTCCGTTATGGCATGGTCCCAATGGTCCAATGGCGAACGTTTCGGCAATACCTATGTTTCTAGTTGTTCTGGATCATTGTTCTAATGGTCGGGACACCTCCAACGATCATATTGCTTTGTCATGGTGAATTTCCAATCTGCATTGTTCTGCTATTTCAATGAGGTTCAAGTTCTGCAATCCTTTCTTCTGCGAACTCCTCGCTGGAACCTCCTGCAATATTTCTAGTTTTGCCCTCTTCTTACTAAGATTTCTAGCTTTCTTTCTTGTGATCTACGTCTCTAGATTCCTCTTTCCATTCTTGTTCTTATCTCCTTTTAGCATAGTAACTTCGCATTGTTGAGGGTCTTTCATGGGTTTCAAGGGTAATATTTCCTCTCTTACGATTTCTGGAGTAGGTGCTCTAATCTCCTTCATGGATAGGTTCTTTAAGCCTTCTTGCGTTCCTTCAACTTCGACATCTAGGTATTTGGCCCTGATTTTTTTTGACTTTTCCTCTTGTTCTTCTAGTAGTCACGCTATTCTCCTAGCCATGAAATCCCTTAATTATTGTTTTTTCTATTCTATAGGTTCTTCTTCTTCTTTCCTTTGGATCTGGTCTTTCTCGATCCAAGTCTTACCTAACAAAAGTGGAAATGAGGCGTTGTTCTCAACAAACTTAATAACCTCTAATTCTTCTTCAGTAGATGTTCCATGGAAAATAGCATGTACATTAGTAATTATTCCACATAGGGTTGTCATTTTTCCTTTAAACAATCCTATTCCTCCCAATGAAGGAACCATAATAGGCTTTCCTAAGATTTCCCAATTTTTTTCTGTCATAATGTTCACCTGTTTTTTTGCATCCAATACACAGTCTATGTCGAAGTCTCCTATTCTTGTTTCTATTTTCTCTTTCTCTTTTAAGGTCTCTGCTAAACTGATGTTTCTTTGATCATTCAGTCTTTCTTTCATTTGTAATAATATAGTCTCTAATTCTTTATGGTTCTTTATCATATCCTTAGCTTCTTGACTTTCTTCCTGGTTTTCTTGTCTCATTCTCATCTTTTCAACTTTGGCGATCATTATTGGACAATCCAAAACCTCATGAACAACAACTTTACAACAAAGACAAATAGGACATGTACCAGGGCATGCCTTAGCAAGATGTCCTGGTCTTCTACAACTATAACAAAGAGTCAATCCTCTCTTTCTCTTAAATGATGTCGAACCTTTCCTGTACTGTGCACTGGGATCACAGTCATGTACCTGCAAAAAAAAAATTATAGGATCATGCATCCACTTGTTAGTCAAAAACTTCTTTCTATGCATAGGAATAACATATCTTTCACTATTTCTATCATATATATTCATATCATATCTTCTTTCTTCTATATGTGCCCTAGTTTTCAGGCTAGGACAAAATCTATCAAACATACCTAGATTCATACCTTCGAAGAAAAAAATTCCACTTATATTACCTTTCTCAGAGCACAAAGCTTTAAGATCTTACCTCTTTTCTTCAGATATGGTTCCTTTCTTAGCATAGAGCTTCGCAAATCAAGCAGATTACTATGCACTACAACGGTAGATCTATGCACAAGGCTTTCTCTTTTCCTCAGTCCCTAGCAATCATAGTTTCAGGTCCTAACAACGGAACCATTTTTTAGCACAGGGGCAGACACAAGGTTCAACACTTCAACAATGCAACAACAAAACCCTAACTACCAACCCTTTCAACAACACCTGCAAAGTAGATGAAGTCTCACCCGAGGTAGAGGAAGGGAGGGTTGCATGACTCAAGTGTCTACAACCTAGCTGGGACACAGATATGTGATCACAATACTTAACAGAGTACTTAGCAGTTAACATTCATCAAGGATGATTTTAAGGATGGAAATTTATTTTTAAATGTAGAAACCTAGGCGAATATTACTAATCCTTCATATGTCAACTATAAATGTTTGGCGATATTTTTTTTTAAATATTCAAATTTCTAAGTATTTTATATAGTTTTTATAATTTTGGTGAGTTTTGAGGTAAAATAATTTTATCCTATAGAATTTGGGTGAATGGTGTTTTTGGAAAAACCATGGAAAATTATCCCATGAGCGAAATTTAACCCTTATTCACATCGCAGGTGAAACCCTAATTACAGGGAAGCGCAGTAATCAACAAGATCTAACACATCCAACCACTTAGCACATAAAAATAGATCAGATCTAGCATTCATTCACATTACTAAGCACTAAGCTACTATATCAGTTGCATCCAACATACATAAAGATAACATCACTAAGCATAAATCACATCAATCACACAAAGAAACCATAACATAGGATATACATGGTTCACCCCCAGCGTGGGACTACATCCACCAACTCTTATTCTTCTTTATTATCTTTTGTCAATCTCCTTACATGCACAGAGCATCAAAACCAACTCCGCATAGGACAAGAGATCTGCGTGCACCTCACCAGATCCTCCTTCCCCGAGCTTGGCACAACACAGAGCCTTTCCTACAATTACATGCACTTAGCTCTACAAGTTCTCAATACACAATAAGCACAGATCTAACTCAATCACATAGATCCAAATAATTAGATCCCTTGAACTTAGCATAGCACTACTTCTCTCCTTCTTACATCACCTATCTTTCTAGTTATATATTACAAAATGGGCCTAAACATGGGTAAGACCCATGGGCTGACATCCCATACCCGTTAAATAAACCCTAAACACAAAAATCCCGCAAAAGGTGGTGAGATACTATGATATCCACTTTGCTTTGGCGTTCTTCCTTCGACCAGCCTGTCGAAGTCCCAAAATCGGTCAAACATGACCCAAGTTCTCCAAAACTTGGTCAAGGACCAACAGGCCCCCAACACTCACCTGTGACTCATCTCGAGTCACTTTGATCTGGGAAAGTATGCTTCAAAGGCCTCAAGATTGGCTCAAGCTGCTTCGCCAAAGCCTCCTTCTCGGAGAACTTCTGAATAACTTTCTCAGTCACCAGTCCTTCCAAGTGTTGTTCTACCGTGGTGACTATGTGTTCTAGTTGTGTACCTTGTCTGTCAATCTCCTCAAAAAGTGTTCAAGCTTCATCCTACACTATATCGAGCCTCTGGGTCACTTCCATGACTTTACTCCGGATGGCATGGACCCATTTCTAAACTGTGCACTATTCCTGGGACCTTTTCATCCTCTCAACTGTTGATAGTGGCTTCAACTGTGCTTGCACTATCGCTTCTTGTTTATTTGCTTCCTAGAGCTGTGAATCCAATGTCCTTAGTTCTGGGTCCTTTGCAAGGTGCTCATAGGTCTGTGCACTTCGACTATTGAGTTATTTTCATTCTAAGGCCAATGCCTTGATTATTTTGACTTCTCTCATGGCAATTTCCTCTCTTTGATATCACACTTCCTGCGGAGTGCTCGACACTGTTTGTAACTCCAGTTCTACCACTCTTTCTTGGATCTACTGGATGGATTCAGCGAGCTTCCCCACCTGGATCTCAGCAGTTTCTTCTTCCATTTGTTCCAAACCCCTCACAGAGTGAAGTTCTCTGGTGATTTCTTCTTTAACTCCCATCTGATTCGTGAGCAACTGTTATTTCTCCTTCTGGATATGTGCTCTATCCTCTGTGAACTTCACCTGGAGGTTGTCTTTTTCTTGTTGCGAAACCTGGCATTGCTCTATGGCTTCCTCTTTTTCTTGCTTCAGAGCCTCTATGGCTTGTTTTGTTTCCTCCTAGACACGACGAAGGCGAGCCTCTATTGCATCTGCTATTCTCTATAGCTGGGTAGGCTCATCTCCCAACTTTGTTCCTTCTGATGGTGGTGGCACAGTAGACACTGCGTGGCTCGAATAGAGAGCCTGTTGTACCCCTTTGATCTCTACTTCGATCCTGTCAAACATTGTCTCTTGTTTGGCTTCATTTCGCTGCAAACTTTCCTCTGGTGTATCTGTTACAGTTGCGATGATGAGGTTGATGTCATCTACCGTGAGTATGTTCTGCGACTTAGGTATGTTCGCGAAGCTCTTCTTTCTAGCTGAGGGTTTCTATGGAGAAACATTTCATTTATTTGATGTCTCGGCCTCTGTAAGGGGGTCTCTAGGTGGTGTCGCTTCACCCTCTTCTTGTTTATTTGCTTCCCCTTTGTCTTCTTCTTTGTCTACTTCGTTACCTCCTCCTCCTTCGGGTGAATCTAGTGTAGTCTCCTCTGATGCACTGTTTAGTTCCTGTACCTCTTCCTTCTTTTTCTTCCTGTTGTTGCTAGGTGCATCATATTCTTCTCAGGTGACTACAGGACTTCCGATGAGGTCGGGGTCGGATATTTCTATCTGTTCAACTGGCACAAGGAATTTTGCAGGCCATTCCTTCGTGATTTATTCCATATCTTCCTTAGTGAGTTTATAATAAGACTGGAGCTCTTATTTATGTTCATCTCTGCATTCGGTGATATGTATGAAATTCATGTCTGCGTGGAACTTCTCAAATGGCTTGGACTGATGCAGTATATTCGGTGTCATGCGAGGGAAGGATTTAATGGATCTCTTCAGCTACAAGTAGTAGGTGTGGAACACCACATTTGACTACCATTGTTTCTCCATGTCGCTCGAATACCATAGTGTAGTGAACTTCGTAGCTAGTGGTTTGTGTTAAGTTTTAAGCTATTATTAGAGTTTTTTGCATTTCACTAGATAAAAATACTATAAGATAGGATCACTGAGAAATACACAATCACAAGAGACACATCAGTTATTCTGGGAAACCCTCATGGGGGATAAAACCTAGCAAAACTTCCTTATTATAGATAGCCAATACAATGCCAAGAGATAAATCAAATAAATACAGAAAGTCCTCTCCCAAGAATGCACCTCTTTCTCTCTCTCTCTTCTCCAACTGCAGCTCTGAAACTTTCTTCTAAATGAACAAGTGTGTGTGTGTGTCTAAATGAGGTGCTAGCCTCCTTATTTATACAACTCTGGCATGTGTGGATGGAGGTGTCTCTTCACTGGTAGGGCTGACTTCTTCTTCTAGGTGGTTATAACCACCTTTAATATTTTTTGGGGCTGACTTCTTATTCTACCTATTACAATTATGTTTTGACTTCTTATTCTGCAAAACATGCGGCAATGTATTCTGCTTCCGCTGTATAGAGAGCAATGTTGGATTGCTTCCTACTCTGCCATGAGATCATGGTTGATCCCAAACTAAAACAACATCCTGAAATGCTCTTTTTGTCATAGACACTTCCAACCCAATATAAATTAGTGTACCCACTCAATGTGAAATCATGATATCCATGATAGTTGAGAACACAATCTAATGTACCCTTAAGGTACCTCATCACATGTTTTTCAGCAACTAGGTGAACATGTTTGGGTTCTACCATGAACTAACTCATAGTTTTCATGACAAAACAGATATTTGGTCTGGTGTTTGTCAGGTACATCAATGATCCAATGATCTGTCTATACAGTGTGGCATCAATCAATTCTAACGAAGTGTCAACCAATATCTTTAGCTTCGCTTCCATGGGTGTATTCATTGAATTTCACTCCAACATGTCGAATCTCTTTAGGATTTTGACTGCATACTTCCCTTAGTTAAGGACGATTCTCTCTGGGCTCTTCCATACCTCAAGACCTAAGAAATAATGCATTAGGCCAAGGTCTTTCATCTCAAATTCTGAAGCGAGCTTCTTCTTACATTTGGTGATGAGCTTTTCTTCTCCAGTTAAGAATAAGTCATCCACATACAACAATAATATCATGGGCTCATCATTCATAACCTTGAAGTAGAGGTTAAAATCTGCTTTACTCTTGGTAAAGCTCAAGCTCGTTAGAAAATTGTTTATCCTGCCATACCAAGCTCTAGGAGCTTGCTTCAATCCGTACAGAGCCTTATTAAACTTGCATACATGAGTCTTACTATCTTCAACTTCAAATCCTCGAGGTTTCTCTATATACACTTCTTCTTCGATGACACCATTTAGGAAAGTTGTCTTTACATCCCTCTGGTGTAACTTCCACTTCATCTTAGTTGCAATGGCTATGATGGTTCTGATCGAAGTGTATCTGGCTATAGGAGTGAATGTCTCTTCATAGTCAATGCCTACCTTTTGAGAAAAGCCACAAGTAACAAATCTTTCTTTATACTTCTCAATACTTCCATCAGTAGCATATTGTATTTTGAAGAGCCATTTGGAAGATACCACATCCTTGCTCTTCAGTCTGGGAACTATTTCCCATACATCATTCTTTATTATGAATTGGTATTCTTCTGTCATGAAATCTGCCCATTCTTTCTTCTGAATGGATTCTTCAAAGAAGGTAGGCTCCTTCTCTAGGAGATCACACATCAAATCCATATAACTGGAGAATGGCTTAGGTCTCTTCAACTGTCTCGTGGTTCCTTCGGGAACACCATACTTCTCTCCATCTTGAATAAGCTCCCTAGCCCAAGAAGGATTTCTCTTATGGGAGATCGTCATCTGAGGAGGTTCTTGAAATCCTAATATGTCACGATATTCTAGAATTCATTAGGGGAAGTTATGACTTCCCTCACTGGTTCTGCAGCTCTGGGAACCTCCCTCACTAATTCTGCAACTCTGGGAGTTATGGGTTCCTCTTCATATACTTCTTCAAGCTGACATATTCTTGATTTCTTGAGCGTTGCATCTTCATCAAAGGTCACATCCCTGCTGATATTAATGTGATGGTGACCTGGTATATAAATCATGAAGGCCTTGGAGGCCTCACAGTATCCCACAAATATTCCCTTCTTTCATGAGGATTCCATCCTGTTTCTCTTCTCTTTCGGAATATGTATAAATACTAGGCAGCCAAATATTTTGAGATGGCTTACCTCTGGATTCTTTTCGGTAAACATCTCTTCCAGGGTATTGAACCGAAGTGAACTATGGGACAATCAGTTTTGTACATATAATGTTGTCATTGTTTCTTCTGCCCATAATCACATTGGAATATCTTGATCATGGATCATGGTCTTCACTACTTCCATTATCGTTCTGTTCTTTCTTTCTGCTACACCTTTTTGTTGAGTATTATAGGGAGTGGTGAGATCCCTTTTGATCCTGACATCTTTGCATAAGTTCACAAACTCATTTGAGGTGTATTCTCCTCCATTATTTGACCTGAGTATCTTGATATTTATTTTGGAAAGATTCTCTATCAAGGCTTTGAATTCCTTGAATTTACTGAACACTTCATCTTTTGATTTCAAAAATTACACCCAGGTCTTACAAGAATAATCATCGATAAAAGATATATAGTATACATACCCACTGATGGAGGATGATGGCATTGGGCCACACACATCATAATGAATGAGTTCTAGGACTCCTTCTGATTTGTTGTCTCTCTTCAGAAAAGGGTTCTTGATGTTCTTCCCTTGTGCACATCCATTGCACACGCCTTCATGGTCAACCTTGAGTTCTGGTAGACCTGTGACTTCTTTCCATAAATATGGTAGTGCTTTGTAGTTGATGTGGTCTAATATTCTATTCCAAATTTCACATGGATTCTCAATGACGTGGGTCATGGCAGCTTCTATGTGACCCTTTATCTTATACAAGACACCTTCTTCTTCTCCAATGACGATTTCTTCTTTCATGGTTTCTCCTTTAGCCCACATAAGAACTTTTCCATCTATAAAGGAAACTTTGAAGCCTTTATTTTCTAAAGTTGAAATGGAGAGTAGGTTGTTTGTCAAACCTGGTACATAGAGTACATCCTTCATCTTCATTAAATTCCCTGAGTTAAGCTTGTAGTTTGATTCTCCCACTCCCTTGATAGGGTATTGATAATCATCTCCAAGTGTCACTTTCTGAGAAAAGTTCTTTTCTTAAATGAAAGAGAGAATATCTCTTTTACCTATCATGTGCTTGGAGGCACCATTATCAATGAGCCAAGTGTCCTCTCCAGGTGTTACCGATCCTGAGAGGGTCGAGATTAAGACATAGTATTTAATTTGTTCTCTTAACATCTTTGCGGGTGGCTCTTCATATTCAAATGCATGGGCATGGTGCCTCTTATTTTTCCTCTTGTATTCTTCTCATATTGTTGGAAAATGTCTCACAATATGTCCCATCTTGTCACAATGGTAGAATTGGACAGATGAGTAATATGTTTCCTTTCGCTGTCCTTTCTTCTGAAATCTCTTTAGATGAGATTATTTATGACTAAATTTGTTTTGGGGATGAGACTCTTTATGAGTTTCTTTCTGGAAGTAAGACTTATTTCTTCCTCCTTTAGTGTGAGTAGATAGGGATTGATATTCATCTCTTGCTAGTAAAGCCTCTCGGTTAGCTACTCTTGTTTCTTCTTGAATGCATTCTTCCCATAGACCGTCAAATTTTAGTTTCTCCATTCTGGCACAAATCGTTTGGATGAATGCATCCCAAGGTCTTGTGAGACCATTAAGGGTCGTCATTATAAGTTCATATTCATCTATAGCATCTCCAATCACTTCTAGTTGTTCTTTGAATTGGGATATTCTGGAGAAATATTCTTGGATTGATTCTCCTTTCTGCATCCTTGTATTCTTGAGTTGAGTTCTTAGATTCATATTTCGGTTTATGTTCTTTCCTTCATATAGTTTGTTTAGGGAATCAAACATTTATTTCAGAGTCTTCTTTGATGACACATAAGGGATCAAGTGATCTTTGATTGAATCTACAATGTTTCTTTTGGCCCTGATCGTGTCCTTTTGGTTCTTTGCTTTGTCTGCAGCATCTTCGGGTTCCAACACTTCTTCTTTGACGAATCTTGCTAGGTCATTCTCTTCAAGAATGAGACCAATCCTATACTTCCAGGCATGAAAGTTTTCCACACCTTCCAGCTTGTCAACGAGCTTAGTGCTTCCAGACATCTTTTACCTGGAGCTAGGAAAATGTCCAAAAATGAAAATGCTCAAAATTAAATTATGAACTTACCAAGAGGTGCGCTTGGCGGAGGCGAGTATCCTGGTGTGTTTGGATCTGAAAAAATCCAACTTTTTCCCCTCCAAACTTGATCTGCGTATTTCTAGACTAGTGCTTCTAGTTTTCTGGTACTTCTGGTACTCTGCTACTCCTAGTACTCTGCTTTTCTGGTACTTCTAGTACTTTGTGAAAACTAGGGTTTCACTTTCCAAGAGATCTAGCCATTGAAAATTTGCGCTGTGGATGCCAAAGTGACCCTTGAGGAAGGGCACACTTTTCTAGATGGTTTCAGGGATGAGATACTTCATAAAAAAAATTCCTAATTTTCATGTACGACAACAGTGACGTTTTTCACTTTCTCTTGTGAAAGATGCTCTCTTCAGTTTAGCTCTGATACCATGTTAAGGTTTAAGCTATTATTAGAGTTATTTTCATTTCACTAGATAACAATAGCATAAGATAGGATCACTGATAAATACACAATCACAAGAGACACATCATTTATCCTGGGAAACCCTCATGGGGATGAAAACCAAGCAAAACTTCCTTATTATAGATAGTCAATACAATGCCAAGAGATAACTCAAACAAATACAGAAATTCCTCTCCCAAGAATGCGCCTCTTTATCTCTCTCTCTTCTCCAACTGTAGCTCTGAAACTTACTTCTCAATGAACATGTGTGTGTGTGTGTGTCTAAATGAGGCACTAGCCTCCTTATTTATACAACTCTGGCACATGTGGACGGAGGTGTCTCTTCACTGGCAGGGCCGACTTCTTCTTCTAGGTGGTTATAACCACCTTTAATATATTATGGGGCCGACTTCTTATTTTGCCTATCACAATTATGTTTTGACCAATCCACAAAAGGGGATTTGGTCTTTTACAATAGTTGACATGATCAATACGCAATAGGGATTGATCTAATGAATAATACATCAATAATAATTAGAATAATCTTTGCAGTTACATTATTTCAACAGTTCAGAGGGCTCAATTTCAGGAAAGGTCGCTCCTTCCAGCATCTCCCAAGCAATGAAGGCAATGAGGATTAGTAGCCAACTGAAATGAAACTCGTAGCCCTGATATTGAGCTTCACGGCAATATTGTTCTAACTGATTGATGAGATAGCTCGCCTAGTTCATTTGCAGCCCCTCAACACATTTTCCTGCGTGGTTGACAATGAACCCCGTGACCTGCATTGGTTTGTTCTTCTTGACGATCTTACCAGCGATCAACTGGAAAGCTAGGTGAACTACACCATTCTGAATGGAGGCTACCTTGTAGCCCCACTTCCCTTTCTCTACATCGATGTAGGTGTCTTTTATTGTCTGTGCCAGGGCATGATCTGCAACCTTCCCTAGGAAAAAATCTTGGGGGTATGGTCCTTGCATGCTCAACTCGATGATCCAATGGATCAGCACCAGATATACTATGATGCGCATGTCCAACCAAAGGTAACCACCATGGAAGCACGACAGCAAGAGCTTAACGCACACATTAACCTCTTGATGTCTTCTGAAGTGTGGAATATTCATCACATTGAGGATCGTGGAACTCGCGATGTCCAATGTCTAGGGTTGGTGGATTATCTTCGACTTCTTCCCCTTTTTCTTGGTCAAATACTTATGAAGTGCAAGCATGCCATAGTTCTTGGGATCTCCCAAGTTATAGTCACTGATATTCAACGTCAGAATCCTCTCCAACTCTGGTTTGACTGTGCATATCCACTTTGGGATGTACGCAGTGATCAATGTGTTTTCAAAATCCCTCGGGACGTTCTCACAACTCACCGTTCTAGCTGTTGGTCACTATAATTGCTTAATTAATTTCAAACAACCAAGTGAAACATAAATTATCAACCCAGGGAAGTCTTTTGTTTCAAAGATAGCTGCGCACTATATATGCTCAATTCCAAAAGCACTTAGTGTTGTAGTAAA
>ML779336.1:903573-922099 GCA_009831015.1 Picea engelmannii
ATTAAGCATAAAATAATGAGAAAGGACGTTGTATACCTTGGAATGATCAGGTGAAATGATAGTATAAGTCAAAATGAAGGTGATGAAGGGTAAAATAATAGCAAAAAGTATGGGCAAAAAGGGTACAATATGTGGTCCTAACACTAGCCAGAGGTGGGATGTAGTCAGGTAGGATTGATGGGATGAGCTTCGTATTTGCCAAGTCATCACAATGCTTCGTTCATTTCTCGGCAGTGGGTCGGCTATATCGACGTTGCACACTTGATAGGGATGCTTCCAATCCTCACACCGATGAAGCTTGAATGCCTGCAGACATGACCTTCTCATCCATGAGGTCTATTAGGATCTCTTCGACAAAATTTTCTACTGCGCTAATGTCATCCGACATGCACGCTTGAGATCAGATATCTTAGGTTGGTGAACAAGCATTGAAGGTAATAGAATGAGTAGCGTGGTCTCAATAAGCACAGCACGGTAATGGTCAGCTCTCTGTGGGATCGAATAATCACTATTTTCAAAAGTGTTCATGGTAAGACGTTTGATGGGTTAAATAGATAACATCGTAGAGGATCCCTACAATGGGTGGGACCGCCTCAATCAATGTAGTTCCCTCCATTATGGCATGGTCCCAACGATCCAATGGTGAATGTTCCAGCCATAACTGCATTTCAAGTCGTTCTAAAGCGTTGTTTTAATGGTTAGGACGCCTCCAACAGTCATATTTCTTCGCCATGGTGATGTGACAAACTGTATTTTTCTGCTATTCCAACAAGGTTCAAGTTTTGCGAGCCTTTCTTCTGTGAAGTCCTCGCTGGAACCTCCTGCAATTTTTCTAGTTTTGTTTTCTTCTTGCTGAGATTTCTATCTTTATTTCTTGTGATCTACGTCTTTGTATTCCTCTTTCCATTCTTGTTCTTATCTCCTTTTAGCATAGTAACTTCGCACTGTTGAGGGTCTTTCACAGGTTTCAAGGGTAATACTTCCTCTCTTACGGTTTCTGGAGTAGGTGCTCTACTCTCCTTCATGGACAGGTTCTTTAAGCCTTCTTTCGTTCTTTCAACTTTGACAGCCAGGTCTCTGGCCCTGAGTTGCTTCGACTTGTCCTCTTGTTCTTCTAGTATTCGTGTTATTCTCCCACCCATGAAATCCCTTAATTCTTTTTTTTTCTATTCTAGAGCTTTTTCTTCTTCTTTCCTTCGAATCTGGTTCCTCAAATTCTTCTTCAGTTGATGTTCCATGGAAAATAATAGGTACATTAGTAAGTCTTCCACATAGGTTTGTCATCTTTCCTTTAAACAATCTTATTCCTCCCAATGAAGGAACCATAGCAGGCTTTCCTAAGATTTCCCAAGTTCTTTATGTCATAATGTTCACCTGTGTTTCTGCATCCAATACACTATCTATGTTGAAGTCTCCTATTCTTGTTTCTATTTTCTCTTTCTCTTTTAAGGTCTCTGATAAACTGATGTTTCTTTGATCATTCAGTGTTTCTTTCATTTGTAATAATATAGTCTTTGATTCTTTCTGGTTCTTTATCATATCCTTAGCTTATTGAACTTCTTCATGGTTTTCTTGTCTCATGCTCATCTTTTCAACTTTGGCGATAATTCTTGGACAATCCAAAACCTCGTGACCAATAGATTTACAACAAAGACAAATAGTACATGTACCAGGGCATGCCTTAGCAAGATGTCTCAGTCTTTTGCAACTATAACAAACAGTCAATCCTCTCTTTCTCTTAAATGATCCCCAACCTTTCCTGCACTGCACACTGGGATCACAATGATGTACCTGCAAAAAATTCTTTCTAGGATCCTGCATCCACTTGTTAGTCCAAAATTTCTTTCTATGCATAGGAATAACATATATTTCACTATTTGTATCAGATCTATTCATATCATATCTTCTTTCTTCTATCTATGCCCTAGTTTTCAAGCTAGGACAAAATCTATCAAACATACCTAGATTCATATCTTCGAAGCAAAAATTTCCACTTATCTTACCTTTCTCAGAGCACAAAGCTTTAAGATATTACCTCTTTTCTTCAGATTTGGTTCCTTTCTTAGCACAAAGCTTCGCAAATCAAGTAAATTACTACGCACTACAACGGAAAATCTGTGCACAGATCTTTCTGTTTTCCTCAGTTCCCAACAATCATAGTTTCAGGTCCTGGCAACGAAACCATATTTTGGCACAGGGGAAAACCCAGGGTTCAACGCTTCAACAGGGCACCAACAAAACCCTAACTATCAGCCCTTTCGACAACACCTGTGACGTAGATGAAGTCTCACCCGAGGTAGAGGCAGGGGGGGTTGCAAGACTCAAGTGTCTACAACCTAGATGGGACATAGATCTTTGATGACAATACTTAAAAAATCACTTAGCAGTTAACATTCATTAGTATTTAACCCTTATTCACATCACAAGTGAAACCCTAATTACAGGGAAGCGCAGTAATCAACAATATCTCACACATCCAAGAACTTAGCACATAAAAATAGATCAGATCTAGCATCCATTCACATTACTAAGAACTAAGCTATTATATCAGTTGCATCTAACATACATAAATATAACAGCACTAGGCATAAATCACATCAATCACACAAAGCAACCATAGCACAGGATATACGTGGTTCACCCCTAGTGTGGGGTTGCACCCACCAACTCTTATTCTTCTTTATTATCTTTTGTCAATCTCCTTACATGCATAGACCATCAAAACCAACTCTGCATAGTACAGGAGATCTGCGTGCACCTCATCATATCCTCCTTCCCCGAGTTTGGCACAGCACAGAGCCTTTCCTACAATTACTTGCACTTAGCTCTGCAAGTTCTAAATACACAATATGCACACAGCTAACTCAATCACATAGATCCAACTACTTACATCCCTTGCACTTAGCATAGCACCGCATCTCCCCTTCTTAAATCAACTAGCTTTCTATTTATATATTAAAAAATGGGCCTAAACATGGGTAAGACCCATGGGCCGACATCCCATACCCGTTACATAAACCCTAAACCCAAAAAGACCGCAAAAGGTTGCGAGATCCCGCGATCTCCGCTTCGCCTGGGTGTTCCGCCTTTGACCAACCTGTCGAAGTCCCAAAACTAGTCAAACATGACCCAAGTTCTCCAAAACTTGGTCAAGGGCCAACAAAGCTATAGAACATAAAAAGCAAGAATTAAAGGATTTCATGGCTAGGAGAATAGCGCGCTTAATAGAAGAATAGGAGGACAAGTCAAAGCAACTAAGGACCAGAGACCTAGCTATTGAAGTTGAAAGAACACAAGAAGGATTAAAGAACCTATCCATGTAGGAGAGAAGAGCACCTACTCGAGAAACAATAAGTTAAGAAGTATTACCCTTGAACCCTGTGAAAGACCTTCAGCAGCACGAAATTACTATGCTAAGAGAAGATAAGAACAAGGATGGAAAGAGGAATCCAGAGATGTAGATCATAGGAAATAAAGCAAGAAAACTTAGTAAGAAGAAAGCAAAGCTAGAAAAATTGCAGGAGGTTCCAGAGAGGACTTCGCAGAAAGAAGGCTTGCAGAACTTGAACCTCGCCGGAATAACAGAACAACACAAACTGACACTTCTCCACGGCGACGCAATATGACCATT
Source organism: Picea engelmannii (assembly GCA_009831015.1). Lineage (NCBI taxonomy): Eukaryota > Viridiplantae > Streptophyta > Pinopsida > Pinales > Pinaceae > Picea > Picea engelmannii. The sequence continues at coordinate 907,205 of ML779336.1, forward strand.
GGAAGCGTCCCAACCATTAGAAGGACGCTCTAGAACGTCTAGAAACACATTTATTACCAGAAAGATCACCCTTGGACCGTTGGGACCACGCCACAATGGTTGGAATCGTATTGATTGAGGCATTCATTCCCTTTGGAGGAGTCTATTACTACGTTGCCTATTTAATCTGTCGCATGTCCCACCAAGGACACGTTTTAAAATTGTGATTATCTAAGCCCATAGAGAGTTTATTGCTATCATGTTGTGCTTTTTGAGACCTTGCCACATGATTTTCTTATCTTGAGTATTTGTCCGCCTACCCGAGATATCTGATCTCGAGCGTGTATGTCAGACAAACTTAGCGTAGTAGAGAAGTCTGTGGAGGAAATCCTAATAAACCTTATGGATGAGAAGGTCATGTCTGTAGGAGTACAAGCTTCATCAATGCAAGGATTGGAAGCATCCCCGTCGACTACACATTGATCTAGGCCATCCTGAACCGCGATAGAGAAACGAAGCAAGAACCGCGATGACCTGGCGAATGCGAAGCTCATCCTGTCGGTCTTGCCCGACTATATCCTGCCTCTGGCTAGGGCGGTTAATAGAGACAGCGTCCTGAGAGACTTTGACTATACACTGATCACTGCATACCTCCTGAAGGGGATACGCGCAGTTGGACCACAGTTGGGGCAGATTCTAGCACTAAAGATCAGTGATTTCAACTTAGGAGACCGCAAGAATTATGGAATTCTCGCGCCACATAAGTACTTGACAAAGACAATAGGGAAGAATACAAATATAGTTCCCCAACCATGGACCATGGACATTGCAAGGTCAACCATCCTTAACGTAATGAAGATACAACACTTTGACAGACATCAGGAGGTTAACGCATGCGTTAAAATCCTCCTGTCATTCTACCATGGAGGTTACCTATGGTTGGATAGGCGCATCACTGTAGATCCGACGTTGATCCAACAGATCACTGGATTGAGCATGCAGGGGCCAGACCCTCAGGATTTTTATCCAGGGAAGGTTGCATATCGCGCCCTGGCGCAGCGAATAAAAGACACCTATGGCGATGTAGAGAAGGGGAAGCGGGTCTACAAGGTAACCTCCATCCAAAATGGTGCAGTGCACCTAGATTGTCAGTTGATAGCAAGAAATCACGTCAGGAAAAATAGACCAACGCAGGTCACAGGGTTCATCGTCGACCTCACAGGAAGTGCATTGAAGGCATGCAAATGAATTGGGTGAGTTACCTCATCAACCAGTTGGAGCAAGATTGTCGCGAAGTGCAAGACCAGGGCTACGAGTTTCACTTCAGCTAGTTGTTGATCCTCATTGCCTTTATCACTTGGGATATGATAGAGGGAGTGACCTTCCCTGAAGTTGAGTCATTGGAACCACTGGCCACGAGGTTCACTACCCTATGGTATTTGAGTGACATGGAAAAAAAATGGCATTCCAATGTGGTATTCCACACCTATTACGTGCAGTTGAAGAAGGCCATTGAATCCTTCCCTCGCATGACATTGAATACACTCCATTGGTTCAAGCCAATAGCAAAGTTCCACGCAGACCGTCACTTCATTTACATCACTGCATGTGGGGACGAACATAAGAAATAACTCCAATCCTATTACAAACTCACCAAAGAAGATATGGAGGAAATCACCCAAGAATGGCCTGCAGAATTCCTTGTACTAGTCGAGCAGATAGAAATCTTGAACCCCGATATCATCGAAAGTCCTGTAGTCACTCGAGAAGAATATGAAGGACCGAGCAACGCAAGGAAGAATAAAAAGAAGGAAGAGGTGCAGGAAAGAAACAACACATCAGAGGAAACTGTGTCGAAGTCACCTGGAGGAGAGGATGAAGTAAACCAAGAAAAGGAAGGGGAAGAATACAAGCAGGAACAGGGTGAAGTGACACCACCTAAGGATCCCCTTATAGATGTTGAAACATCAAATAAAAGGAAGGCTTCTCCGCAAAAACCCTCAGCTAGAAAGAAGAGTTGCCAGAAAAGACCTAAATCGCAGAATGTACTCACGGTGGATGATATTGACCTCATCATCGCAGTTGTATCAGACACCTCGGAGGAAATTTTGCAGCAAAATGAAGCCAAATAGGAGACAATGTATGACAGGATAGAGAAGGAGCTCAAAGGGGTACAACAGGCTCTCTATTTGAGCCACGTAATGTCTACTGTGTCGTTGTCATCAGGGGGTACAGAAGTAGGAGATCAGCCTGCCCAACTATGAAGATTATCAAATGTGACAAAGACTCGCCTTCATCGAGTACAGGATGAAAAAGAGCAGGCCACAGAGGCCTTGAAGCAATAAAAGGACAGACCCCTTAAGCAGATTCAGGTTGCGAAGCAAGAGAAATATGACCTCCAAGTGAAGTTTGAAGAGGACAGAGAACAGATCTAGAGAGAGAAAGATCATCTACTCGCAGAGAAGATCAGAGTTAGAGAAGCAGTCACTCAAACCCTTCTCTCAGTGCCAGGATTGACACCAATGGAAGAAGAAACAACTGAGAGCCAAGTGGGGAAGCTCGTTGAAGCCATTGAACAGCTCCAAGCAAGAGTAGTCAAACTGGAATTGCAAACAGTGTCGAGCACTCCGCAGGAAGTGCAATATCAAAAGGAAGAAACTTCCAGGAGCGTAGTAGAAAGAATCAAGGCATTGGCATTATAATGTAAACAATTGAGTGCCCAAAGTGCACAAACGTATGAGTGCCTTGCAGAGGACCCAAAACTAAGAACATTAGAAGCACAACTCCAGGAGGCAAAGCAACAAGCATCAACAATGCAAGCGCAGCTAAAACTGCTTTTAGCATTTGAGAAGATGAAAAGGTCACAGGAACAATGCACAGTTCAGCAGCAGGTCCATGCCATCCAGAGTAGAGTCATGGAAGTGACCCAAAGACTCCAGTCGGTGTAGGACAAAGCTTGCACACTTTTTGAGGAGATCGAGGGACAAGGTGCACAATTGGAACAAGTGGTCACCACAGTAGAACAATGCTTGGAAGGACCTGTCACTGAGATAGTCATTTAAGAGTTCACCGAGCAGGAGGCTCTGGCGAATCAGCAATTTGAGGAAGCTCAAGCCAAGCTCGAGGCCTTCGAAGTAGAATTTCCTAGATCAGAGTGACTCAGGACGATTCACAGGTGAGTGTTGGGGGCATGTTGGCCCTCAACCAAGTTTTGGAGAACCTTGGTCGTGTTTGACCATATTTGGGACTTCGACAGGATGGTTGAAGATGGAGTGCACAGGCGAAGCAGAGATCATGGGATCTTGCCCCCTTTTTCGGGATTTTTGGGTTTAGGGTTTATGCATGGGATGTCGGCCCATGGGTCTTACCCATGTTTAGGCCCTTTTTGTAATGTATAAATAAGTATCCTGGAGATGTAAGGAGTTCAATATAGTAGGCCAATGTGCTAAGTGAATATAGTTGTGAACGCTTTGTGCATACCATATGTAGAGACTTGTTGAACTAATTGCAAGTGACTTATAGTGCTTTGTGTGCAGACTGTGTAAGTCTTTGTGCTCAGACCTAACTTGGGGAAGGAGGATCTAGCAAGGTGCAGCAGATCTCCTATCCTATGTGGAGTAGGCTTTGTGGCTCTATGCATGTAAGAATATTGGAAGAAGCTAATAAAAGAGGAGAAGAGTTGGTGGACGTAGCCCCACACTGGGGTGAACCATGTATATCATGTGTTGTTGTGATTTGTGCGATGTATTGATGTTGTTCATGTGTTTACTTGCTTAGTGCATTGGTATTGATGTATGATAGATAGATGTGTTAATGTTATGTGCTTAGTATATGAATGAATGTTAGATCTACTCTGATGTTATGAGCTGAATGGTTATATATGCTTAGATCTTGATTAATACTGCATTGATCTATGATTAGGGTTTATCCTGCAATGTGAACAAGGGTTAAAGAATAATGTATGTTATTGGCTAAGTTCTCTATTAAGTATTGTGATCACAGATCTATGTCCCATCTAGGTTGTAGACACCTGAGTCCTGTAACCCCCCCCTTCTCCTACCTCGAGTGAGACTTCATCTGCTTTGTAGGTGTTGTCGAAAGGGCCGGTAGTTAGGGTTTTGTCGGTGCACTACTGAAGCATTGAAACCTGGGTCTTCCCCTGTGCCAACACTATCCTTATCCAGGGATTGACTTCAGAGGAGACACTGACATACCGTTACCACCAGGTTCTGCCTACGGAGATATCGGTATGCCAAAGTTTTTTTAATATTTCAATATTTTGTATTTTTGTATAAGAAAACAAAAAAAAAATGGATGATGTCAAGTACTAACTAAAAATGTGTTTGACGCAGACGTGGGTCCATGACGACTGGACGGACTTCCACAACACCGGTGGAAGCACTGGGGGGATGAGCTAGTAGGAGGGGATGTTGATAAAGTGCTTCAAAACATGCAGAGAAACCTGTCTTGTTTGACGCAGAGGATTCCCATGGTTCAGGTAGAGGATCTGTCAGAGGCGATGTAGTGACAGGTGGTAGGTGTACCCCATGCTTGGGTACAAATCTTTCGACGTCTCACAAACGCCATAGTATGATATCATGACACACATCTGGGGCCACAAGCGTAGATGTCATGACTATTGTATGATTGGTCATATATGTATTTTGAGGGTGTCAACCCCAATTTTGTACTATAACATCATATTTTTTGGAGAGATGAAATATATAAAAACATTGATATTCGGCTTTACTTATATTACAATGTGTACATTGATGAAAGTGTTTTATTTTCTTTAGTTATGTGACAAATGCAAATCTAAAACAAAATTAGCATATGCATCAGATATATAATTAGAACTTTTAAGTATGTAATGATAAGTACTAAAATCAAAAAAAAATTCCAAAAATCATACCCGTAAGAATCGTCAAAGTAGAGTAGGGTCACTCACACGATAAATGTCGTTCAACTGACATACTACTAACTGGGAGTCCAAGGGAACTTCTAAAGAGTGAATACCATGTGAAATGGCATCACGCAAAAGTTCTATAATGACGCTATATTCGACCACATTATTCGTGGATGGCCCTAGGAAAACGCCACCTGAAGACACCAGTAGACCCTCAGGTGAGTAAACAACCCAAGCAACAGAAGCCAAGTTCTGTGTATGACGACTGGCCCTGTCTGCAAATCCTAAGTAGACCGAAGACTCCATTGACATCTACCAACCAAGGGAAAACTTGATAAGCAAGTTGAAGATAAAAAAAAAAAAAGGGAAAATATATATACACTAAATTACATTAGTATGCAAAGAGTTACACCCAAGCTTGGGGCTCAAGTGTAATATCTTTTCAAATAGAGCCCATTCCTGGGCTCAACTAGCATGTTCCCTTCATAATCTTCTAATTCATAGGCTTCTTTTTCTAAGACACGTCGCATGATATAGGGACTGTGCCACATGGGTTTGAACTTGCCTACCCCCTGTGGTTCTTTGGCTTGGTCATATAGAAGGACCAAGTCACCCTTAGTGTACTACCAAGGACAGATAGACTTTTCATATTGGACCTTGACACATATTTTATTTGCTTCGATAGTTGTGGAGGCGTCTCGATGCTGCTCATCTAGACTCTCTAGGTGTACGAGGCATTGTTCGAGATCAGAAGTGTTAGGTAGGAGCGCAACTGCCAATCTAAGAGAAGGTATTTCGCATTCAATAGGTAGGGTGGACTCTACACCGTGCACTAACTGGAAAGGAGAAAAAATGGTGGAAGTCTTAACCGAGGTTTGGTATGCCCATAGTGTTGGATAAAGCATGATATGCCAGTGATATTTTCTCTAGATGACAGTTGTTTGCAACATGGTCTTGAGAGACTTGTTTACGGCCTCTACTTTTCCATTTTCCTGGGGGTAGTAAGGGGAAGAATGAACATGTCTAAAACCCCGTTTTGATGCTAGTTCTTTCATTATTTCATTCTGAAAGTGGCTGCCATGATTAGTGACAATCTCACTCGAGATTCTGAACCTGGCTATAATTTGATTTAACACGAAGAAAACAACAGTATTACCATCATATTTAACTATAGGCATGGCCTCAGCCCACTTAGTAAAGTAGTCTACAGCCACAATAATGTGTTGATATCCCCCAACCAAATTTGGGCTGCAATCCACAAAATCCACCCCCCACTTGGTGAAGGGACCAATGGTAATGACTAGATGGAGAGGGACTAGATGTGAGCGCATTTTCCGATTGAACACCTAGAAGGGGCGACACTTCTTAATCGCTTCGACGCAATCTTTAAAAATAAATGGCCAAAAATAACCAGCTCGCAAAATTTTCTGGGTTGTTGCAAGCCCGGATAGATGACCACCACAAGCCCCACTATGACAGTCATTCAGAACAAACTCGGCTTCTTCGTGAGTCAAGCAATGATGCAAGATACTTTCTAATCCTCGGCGATACAAAGTATCACCGACGATAAGGTAGTTCTTATCTTGGTATCGTATACGTCGTCGGTCATCTCTCGAGAGATGCTAAGGGAACTTCAAAGTTTGAAGATAGACAACAATATCTCCATACCAGGGGTCTGACGACGAGACAAGGAAAATGTGTTCATCCGCAAATTAATCAACGTGAATAACATCCTCATCTAACCGATGGAAGTCAGATATTAACTTTGCAAAAACTAGTGTTTTTTGGATTTCGTAGAAGCGAAGTCGAGATCAAATTCTTGTAAAATGAAAATCCATTTATTTTATTTTAACACTATGATATGCCTAGTAAGGACGTATTGAAATGGATTGACATTGGCAACCACGGTAGTTTTTCAAATAAATATATATTGTCATAATCGTTGAACTGCATGAATGGCAGCCAAAGATAGCTTTTCAACATGAGAATATTTGAGTTTAGGGCAGACTAAGTTTCGACTAAGATAGTAAATGAAGTGCTCACAGAGCTCGTCATCCTCCTAAACCAACACCATACCAATTGTCTCTTCAGATGCGGCGACATAAAGAAATTAATCTCTACTATAGTCCAGACACTTCAGTAGAGACGTCGATACCAAGGCTTTCTTCAAAGCATCGAAGGATTCTTGAGCTCGCTCATCCTAGATAAAAGGAGTGTCCTTCTTTAAGAGACACATGAAACCCTTAGTAATATTGGCATAGTTCACTATAAACCGTCATAAAAAGTCAGCTTTCCCCTATAAACCTTGAAGTTGATGAATAGTGTGCGGGGGAGGCAATCGAAGTATTTCCTCAACCTTTAACGAATCTACCATGATCCCAGTCTCAGAGACTAAAAATCCTAGAAGTGGACCCGATCTAATGCAAAAGATGCATCTATGAGGGTTCAAACGGATGTGATAATGATGAAATATTTCAAAAACTAGCCAAAGGTTTTTAGGGTGATCCACTCTCTTACAGGGGTGAGCAGTGAGATCGTCGAGATAGGCTTCGAATATATGCTTGAGATCGTGAAATACAAAGGTCATAGCTCATTGGAAGGTTTCTCTGGCGTTCTTAAGGTCGAAAGTCATCTTCTGGTATGTGAATGTACCCCAAGGATGAATAATTGTCATATTATGTTGGTCCTCAGGCTTAATATGAATTTTTTTATACTCTGAAAATCCGTCCATAAAAGAAAAAAATTGCCTCCCACACATTCATCGAGTATCTGATCAATGAAGGGCGTCGGGAAGTTGTCTTTGGGACAGGCCTTATTCAGGTCATGAAAATCCAAGCATACGCGGATGGTTCCTTTGTTTTTATTTACAGGAACGGGATTGGATATCTATTTAGTCAAGGGAACTGGGTAGATAAAGCCAACATTAAGCAATTTTTCTACCAATGCCTTAATAGCAAGGGCCTTCCTAGGATTGAAAACTCTAAGTCATTGTCGAATAGGCTTAGCATCCGGTTAAGTTTTAATATCATGTTTGATAATTCGAGGGTCGGAACCATTCATGGCCTCTACTAAAGCTTCATCTGAAGGTAAAGTATCATCGAGAAAGTCACGTGAACAAGATGATGAAGTGGACCACATGGGATCGAGAATAGGATCCTCCTCGTTTGTCTGTGAGGTAACATAATCTGGATCGGCGAAAGAGTCAAGAATAGCCTCATACGATATCTTTGCTGCTAATAGTGGCATGGCCATTCTAGTATGTGACTGACCTTCACAAAATGCAATTGAGGAAGATAGGGTCCAAGGATCATTAAAATACGAAGTGTGGAAAAGAACGGACCTTATTGACGAAGTATACCTACTAGAAATGGCATATATATGATGAATTAGTGCCATGAAGTCAAAAGTACCCATAAGGGATGAATACATTCTGACATTGATATTCTCAGTTGTCGACTAAGAATTGTCGGTGTCCAACCAATGCATTGGGGCTAGCATACGTAAAGAACAATTGGTCGATTTTCACGATCTTCTCGTCATTAGGAAAGCAAAGAGTATGGAAGACGAAAAATACGATTGTAGTCATAGCATAAGTCCAATTGCATCCTAGTAACAAGTTATAGTCAAGGGGTGCATCAACCACCTCGACATCCACCTCTACCATCTTCCCACCTAACTGGACTGGGAAGGTAGGAAGAATATCATGAGGGAGGAAGGAACGACTGTCAAAATCAGTCTGTTAGCGATATTTCTTGTCTCGGGACAAGAAATAGAAACAAGAAAGCGAAAGTCCCGAATCCCCGAGAGTCAATAGGGACCGTCCATCTGGAAAGGACACGTGGCAGGAGATCAACGTTATCAGGGAGGGTCCCGACAGGGAATCGTCCATCGGAGTTGAAGCCATAGAGATATCGGAGATCCCGGGAGTGAGAGTTTTGTGCATTGCAGAATCGTGATACGCGATTTCCCGATCGTGACGAAGGTGGACCCCAGAAGAGGTCACGCGAGAAAAGGACAAGTGGCAGGAGAAATCAGGATTCAACATATCGCGAGTCTCATGGACTTATGCTTTTTGGAATTGAAAATTCTGAAACACGGACGGGGTAAGGTCATAGTCATGGGTGACGGTCACGTTGGCCAGGGCTAAGCCAGGAGGGCCAGAGCGGAAAAAGGTGCGTCGCGACTCAGGGAATCGCGAGTCATGGATACATGCGCATTGTGACATCGCAAGTACCGAAACTCTGACGGAGGTATAGGGCTGCGGTCTTATGAGGGATGGTCGTATGGACCTGAGCCTAGCCAGGAGGGGCTAAGGACAAAAGAGCGCTCATCGGAGAATCGGTGATCGGGAGTTCAAAGGGTCAAGAACTCTTGACAACGGGGAACGCAAAACCCTGAAACCCAATACAGAGTCAGGGAAAAGTCATGGTGAGGTACAGGAGACCATGAGGAAAGAAGAAGAGACCTGTGGACTGGGTCAGGTTTTCATTAGGGATTCCACTCGGGGATCCAAAGAGCCGCTTCAGCTCAGCAATGAATGAAGAAAAGAGAGGGTGGTTGAGGCCTTGCCTCAATCATTAATTGTAAGGCATGGAGGGTCTGACCAGCAGTCTATTCAGGAGGGTTCTGTGTACCCATTCTTCCAGAGAAGCCAGGCCCGATTTCGCGACCAGCCGGAGGAGGTCTACACACGCTAGCTCGGCATCTAAATGGCTCAGCTACTCCCCTTGCTGGAGCCATGCGCAGTTAAGATGGTGTCTATCATGGGTGCACGATTGTCCTGAGTCTACATGGGCAGACTGTCAGAAGCCATGCAGACGCAATTATTTAATGCAACGTCTTGTTTTTGCTGTTGTGGTGGTTTTTGAGTATATGTAGGCATTTTCGCCATTTTTGTAAGGATCGATGGTTGAGTAGAGCTCCCGGTTGTAAAATTTTAATGAAGCACTATTTTTTGGTTATTTTTAGACTTCTGAGACTTCTTGCCTTATGAATGTCAGTTTCTTTACATCTTTGTTATACTGTGTTAGAGAAGCTCAGAATTGGAGGATCCAGTCGAGTTGTAGCTGTTATAGGATGATGTTGTAATGGATCACTGTAATAGTTACGGAGTCTCTAATCAGTTCTTGTGATTTTTCCAGCGCTGAGTGACTTGGAATTGGAGGATCTAGTCAAGTCCCCTTTCAGTTTCTTGAGACCCTGAACCAAGCGGATCTTGCATTCAGAGTCTTTCTTCTACAAACTGCTGAAAGCTTGTTGCCCAAAGTTGTTTGTTCACTTTTCCTACTACATCTTCCACATGTTCATCTTCTTAATCAACCCACTGGCTGAAGTTAGGATTCCATACCTCCTTTGTTCTTTACGTACCAGATCCAGTCCCTGAGTTAGAGTGATATCTCCTCGAGCCTTTATCTCCATTTGATCATCCCTTTATAAACAAATCGTGACATTAAACTGATGGGTGTCGGGCTCTGCTCCTACAAGCAATCCAGGAGTGACTTCTGACGCTAACACAGTCAACATGGTCGGAGATTGAGAGAGGGTCAGAGATTTGAGGGCTTTCCAATAGACCAGGGACATCATGCAAGTTGAAGCGCCTTCATCAACAACAGTACGTTTGATGGTATACTTTGAGTAACCCATGTGTATTTGGAATGTCACATGGTAAGGAAAGCAAGGCTTCACATCCGTGATGTCAAACTTGATAACTTTAGAGCCACAAGGATCTAGAGCTCCTAACGCAAATAAAAAGGCATTCCTTTGTGAAGGACATGTTTGGAGTACCTCTAGAGCCAACATCACACAAGGGGTTTGACCCAGATCCTCAACAATAGAGTAATTATGGGTGGCTCTAGTATTAGGATTGTGGGTAGATCGCTTGAGTACTCCTTTCGAAATACAAAGCGAGGGATCTATTTTTTTGATCTGTAAAGTCATCTCTGGAGGAGGGGGAGAATCTATACCAGGTGCAGTATGTAAAGAATTGTAACCATGAGACCGAGTGGCTACATTAACCTCATATTTAACCATATTGATGCATAGATGGTCACTATCTTGCGCCGTTTGGTTTTGACTCCCACTTGCCGCATTTCTGGCATTCGAAGAGCTCAAGGCCATGTGTTGATTATGTGGAAAAGGACTAGTCATCACAACAGGTGGTAGAGATAAAATCCCCGCAGATTCCTCAAGTTTGGGGCATAAGTGGGTAAGGTGATCATCTGTACAAAGCTTGCAGGGAAACTTCACCTTCCACCTTTCTTTCTTGCCCTCACCAGCATTATTACTCAACTTCTCATTATTATTATTTTCCTTGGGTTTATAATTATTCTTCCCACCCTTACGATTGTTAGCACGCCCTTTCTTTTTATTCCCTCCTGGTTGTCGGTTACCATTTGGATTGGTCAATGACTGCACAGAATGTACATTCGTCGACTGAGTGGGAGTGGAGGACATAGACGAATTTGTCCCTCCTACAAACTGGTTTAGAGACAACTCTTTCAAATGGCTTGTCACCAAGTCTGCAGATCTCACATTGGCAGAGACTACAATGCCATCAGCATGAGGCCCTGGATTTTTTCTAGGGTCATAGTTTGACCTTGGTGCATCTGGAAGAATCTTGTATAACATCCCAGACTGATCTTATATATGATCTAACTATTGGGCTTTAAAAATAACTTCTTCCTCAGATGTAACCCCGGATGTAGAAACATCCTTCGAAATATAAGGTTGTAGAGACCTAAGGAACCACTCTAGTAGGAATTATGGGGGTATGTAGGCCTTGATCAACCTCTTCCATCTATTCCACTTTTGGATGTGATCCGATATATGGGTGGATTTTTCCTGATGGAAGGCTAGCAGAAGTTCTATGCCAACATTGTAACGAACTAACAATTGGAAGTGGTTGAGGAAGACTAAAACCATCTGATTAAAAGTTATGTACATCCCCCCTAGTAGTTATATATACCATTTCACAGTGACCCCCGTGAGGGTGCATTGAACTAATATTAAACTAATAGAATCGTCGTTAAGGGAGTTCGAACAGCACAAAAAGTGAAAAGTAGTGACGTGATCACCAGGATCCTCACCAGTCTTGCCTTCAAATTTTGGAATATCTGAAGGAAGCTTGGTGGGGATGGAGGGCCATGTCGGATCATGATGCACATGGTCATTCATTAATCTAGAAAATTTTGGTAGATTGAGTGTGGCCAGAAAAGGGAGATGAGGTTGTGGAATCTGGCCCCAGGCTCCCTGGAAAGATTGTTGTTGGGGAATCGCAGCCCATCCAGGGTTCTGGTATGCACCATGTCCCTATCTGGGATTATAAGACCCTCCTCTAAACTGATTCATGAGGTGTTGGTTGGGCACCATTCCAGTAGGAATGTTATGATGAGGGTTGTAAAAATTTCCCCCAGACGGAGTGGCTCCAGGTTGGGGGTTGCCCAAGGTATGAAACTGACCTCCTCCAGGTGTGAATCTGGAGGATAATGTTGGATTATTCATGTCAAATGTGTTGGTCAGAATCAGTACAAAGGAGGTAGTTTTAAAGAGCGGACCATAAGCAACATCTTTTCCACTAGGTTGACCACTCCATCGAGGAGCATTAGGACCAAGATTAGACCCAGGGTGAAAAGGAGGAAGGCATTCAACTGTAGGATTCATTTATGGGATATGAGCACCACCAAATGAAAATGGAGTATGTGGAGGATCCATGCCCCCAAGTCCAATATTAATATTCGGATTAGATGTCGGGGTGGAGGATGGAAATTGCGATGTGAAATTCAGCATACCATAAGAAAAAGGGCTAGAGGTCGTAGTAATGGACTGAATATTGTAGCCTGGTGAGTGACAAAGGGACCCAAAAGGTTTCGTGGCTATAGGTTGAGCATTCACTATAGAACAGACATGAGTGATGATAGGAACCTCTGACACTACTATCATTGTGGTTGAAGGTGTCGAAGGAGTTCTGTTAACTATAGTGGGTATGGGAGTAGAAGGGATCCCAGTATCTTTCTGAATCAATTCAGTACTCATCCTTGTATGATCACAAGTCTGGTAAGTGGAGGTGTGTGTACCACGTTTGATAACTTTATGCTTTTTAGAAGGAAAAGACTCAAGATGTGGTGGTAATCGTAACAAACGGCAAGACCTGCAGGGAGGATGGTCTGGCTCCACGATGACCCAAGACTTGAGATATTAAAACAAATCCTAAGGCCAACTAGTAATCAAAGAGAACACCCCAAATAAACAAAATGACAATATGCACACAAACAGGATAAAGTGGTTGAACGGGGCCTCCCTCCCTAAAGTAGGTATGCCTCGCCCAAGAGGGGCCTGAGACTCCCTGCAAAAGATCAGAGGTATCAGAATCAGTTATAAGGTCCCTCATGGTCTTAAAAACTAGTCGGTCATATCCCCCTTGAGATTTAATCCTCCATAAAGGTTGTGTGTTTTTCGACCCTTATCTGACCCAAGGTACCTGCAAAATAACCCCTACAAGTAACCTATGTGGTACCTATGTCAAGCAACTAAGAAACCATGATATAACTGATGCGCAGACGAACAGTCGTAAGTCAGGTCTACGGTATGGGAAGGGTACAAATCCTGAAACTTAGAAAGCACCGCCTCTCACAAAGGTAAAGGTACTAGCAAGATCCCCATATACGAATAGATCCCCTCAACTGACCTCACACGACCTCGTGATTAACTCCGGTGTAAGCAGAGCCTCCTGACATCACCAATTATACAATGGATTTCACCACTCCCTTAGTCAAACACATTTGTTGATTTAATAGCCCTGGAGAAGTTTACTCATAATATCCTATTTCAAGGCTCTAAATCTTAAGCTAGTTTGTGCACCCTAGAAAATAAAATTGTTTCTAATCAATTTTAAATTATCAGTGTTTCTTTTAGTAGCCTTGCTTACTCAAAAAGGTGTGTTAGTGAAGTTGATGATGTTATGACTCAACAAGTAAAATAAATGAATATGAATAAAATGCAAAGTCCTAACTTCAATTCCCAATGAATGATAAGATTTTCAATATGCAATTTTCAATTTAATTCTGCAATTCAAACTAAAATGCAATCTTTTCATACATGTGCTAAGATTAATGATAAGTAACCAAAAGATCAAATGCCAACAATGAAAAATGTTTAATATTTTTGTATTTTCAATATAAAAGAATGGAAATGCAAGGACAGAACATCATCTTGATATAAAGATTCTACTAAATGTAATCAGAGACAAACCAAGTAGGATATCAAGAAGAAAACACCCAACCTCAGATGTAAGGACAATCAATGAAAAGGATGATGAGAAAGGCACCGCCCAAAAATTCAACCAAAGAAAGGTTTCCTATCACTTTGTAGGTGATTAATAGTCATAACAGAGACCTAAGAAGACTCAACAACCATCAAAACTTACCCAGCAAACATCAAACTCAAAAACCAAGCACACAAGGAAGATGTACACGACTGTTCAGAAGAAAATCGTGTATATATGCCTCTTGCAGAAAGAAAGAATATGTATGTATGTGATTGTTAATTAAAAAACTGCGTATATGTGTTAAAACACTGCCAGGTTAAGGATAAGGCTAAGAAAATCAGACTCAAAATGAACAGAGGCTATCAAGAAATCAGATGACAAGAAACTCAATATAAACGAGAGCAATCAAAGAAGAAAAACACTCCAAACCCCAAAAACAAGATCCTATCCCCAGTATGGTCGCCAATTTTGTTATGAGGAAAATCTCTCTATGTGTTGACGGGCGAAAATGTTCGTCCGTCAATTGAGAGAGTGGAACCAGTCCGGGGTTGTCTAAATAACCCAAGTCGTTTGGAATGGACCACCCTGACGAGTTTAACGGCTCTGTTGGCCGCCCTAAGGTCTTTTAAGAAAACCAAAGAGAAAACTAATCTAACTAAGTAATCTAACTAAAACAAATAAAACTAACTAAAACTAACTAAACAAATAAAACTAACTAAAACTAACTAAACTAACTAACTAAAACTAA
>ML779337.1:18729-35753 GCA_009831015.1 Picea engelmannii
AGTGGGGAAAAAATCTCATAGGGTTGTCTTCTTTGCCAACATAGATTCATGCATAGTTTCTAAATGGTAATTTTCTACCCGTATCTTGTTCAATCCAACCACTTAATCCAGAGGGATTAGCTAGATCTTGGGTGTCGACATTCATCTATTTAATTTAGTCTCATAGCTCTTCTATGGGTTTCTCTCACTGCTACATTAGAGTTCATAGTGTGCAAGCAGAAGATGTTATTATTATGACTTGTTCTCAGGTACTAGCTGGGCAGAATGTTGAAGGTGAATCAAAGCTTTAAGAACAAGATGAAGCGTAGCTTCAAGAATAAGATATTTGTCTATTCATCAACAACGAACAACAATCTTTCAATGTTGCAGATTGCTCAAAATATGTATCAGAATTTTTGAGTGAATGTGTGCCTCCTGTTCTGCATCATTTGGTTGAATTCAAAGACCATCCTTATGAATAGATTGTTGTCATAAATGATGATGAAGATTTGAACTTAAATGAAATGGAGATGCAATATCCCACTTGGATTGAGAGTGAAAGGTGATATAGCATGGATGTTGAAGTGACTGAAGCTAAAGTGTGCACTGAAGGTTGCAAATAAGTTATGTATTTTCGTTGTCGTAAATTTAATTTTGAAGAAAATGTTAATGAAGCAGGAAGAAATTTCCATGTATGATGTCACTAGCTGACGCCTATATGACTTACTCCTCCTTTGGGCTTGGAATGACTATTAGGTCTTGATATTGATATTGTATTTTTTTTTTAAATACCTACACAAAGGTGGCAATTGTGACGTCTTTCACTCTCTTCCCGTCACTATTGCCACGTCCGAGACATCTCTCTTTCCACCTCCAAGATTGTCGCTCCCATAGAAACCACGTCCGAGCTAGTAACTCCTGGCCGTCATTGTTGCTACCTGATGGACGTCGTTCTTGTGACGTTCAAGAGTGTCGCTCCCATAACAACCATGTCGGAGCTAATACCTCCTCCCATCGTTCTTGCCACCTTCATAACGTCTCTCTTGCCACGTTTGAAACGTCTCACTTTCCACGTTTGAAATGTCGGTCTTGCCACCTCTGAAACGTCTCACTTGCCACATTTGCAACGTCTCACTTGCCACGTTTGAAACGTCGGTCTTGCCACGTTTGAAACGTCTCTCTTGCCACGTTTGCAACGTCTCTCTTGCCACGTTTGCAACGTCTCTCTTGCGACGTTTGAAACGTCGGTCTTGCCACGTTTGCAACGTCTCTCTTGCCACGTTTGTAATGTCTCTCTTGCGACGTTTGAAACTCCGGTCTTGCCACATTTGCAACGTCTCTCTTGCCACGTTTGAAACATCGCAAGAGAGATGAAAATTAGGTCGTCAGAAAAATGACGTCATGTGAAACGACGTTTGAGGGGGTCCAAGGTTTGTTAGTCTTCCGACAATAGAAAGTGGCAATTGCGTCGAACGCGTCGTCGGAATTTGACCCAAATGCAGTAGTGCTACAACCAATGTATGCATCTACTGTGGCTAGCCAAGGCCTCCCAAAATTAAGAGGATACTCATTGAATTGAGACTTGGGTTGAAGAACTAAGAAGTTAGTAGGATATTCCCAAGAGTCAATATAAATTATTATATCTTCCAACATCCGTTCAGGTCTGACTGTGAATCTATCTACAAGTTGGAGGACAGTATGGCTATCCCTCAAGAATCCTCGAAGGTTGAATTTCAACATAGTATATTTGGTCATAACATAGATGGAATCCTATAAATATATAAAAGAATTTTGGATCAAGGTTTTGTTGATGTGAAAATCCACTAGAGGGCTTCCTGGATCCAAGTATTTAGGTACAATTAACTTTCTCGGCATAAGGTTAGTTGGATATCCTATAACATTTATGGTGGGGCATCTTTTTTTTTTCTCCCTGGACTTCTAATGCATTCTTCTTTGATAAATCTATTGAAAATGGGCACATCCTTGATGGCTTGTAATACAAGTATCTTTATCAACAAAGTTACCAACTTAACAAGAACTCTACAAAGTTCTTGTTTTTTAGGGGTCACATTTCTTACCTCGTTTTGAAAAATTGTGCTATCAATATCACGCCCCCATTTTTAGGTTGTTTTTTGATATTTTAAATCTTCTTATCCATAATGTATCCACATTTTTTGTAAATGCTCATTTTTTCAACTGTTTTCATTTTTTTTCTAAATCATTTTTTTTTCAATCGTGTTTTTAATCATTTTCCATGTTTTATCCAATGTTAAAAATGTCGTATACCATTTAATTTTTTGAAATTAATATTTTCATATAATTATGTCTCATTTAATTTATGGTGCCATTCTTTTAAATACAGTATAAAATACTATTTTTAACACATTTTTTACCTTTACTTCAATACATACGAAATAATTGTAGTTAAATAACACTATTTTTAAATATTTAGCAAAAAATATACATTTTAAAGCTACATATAAAAAAAAAAAATTGTACATTTTTGAAGCTATCCATTTAAAATAACATGTCAAATAAAACATTTTTATGGACATAATTGAACAAAAAAAGTGAAAAGAAAACAAATAGCCTTTTTGTCCATATTTCTATACATTTGAAGTTAAAAAATGACAACATTTCATGTCATTCTCCCTAGTATATTGATTCACATACAAATAAAAGGAAAAGGAAAATAATAAAAAAGATTCATCATAAAACAACAATAGATACATATTCATTCTTATTTTAAAATCAGAAAGTCAAAACATTATAGTTATAGCTCATAAAACAATTTCAAAATTGAGCATCATTTTCAAGGGAATCTTAAAACTAATTAACAATATCATATTTCAATGGCTGTGCATTTTCTTCCTTTTTGTAAGAAACATGCTAGTGTTGTACCTAATCACCAAATACAAAATAAAAGTCAGGTTAAATAATGTAAAAACAAAACCATAAATAATAAAGAATAAAGAATGAAGAATTAAGTATTATTATATCATAAGTCTTACCTGAACCCAAGAAGAAATCCAAAACCCAATCTCCTTCATTTGAAAATGTATCTATAAGATAATTAATTAGTTCTTGTGGATTTTGATAAATGTTAACAATCTCTCCTTTCAAATCATTTTCCTCATATGTTATCTTTCTAACCACAACATTGAAAACCAATAAACTACTAGGCTTCCATCCATCCTTTACATTGAGAAGAATAGAATTATAAGAATCGTCTTTTGTCCAGCTTGCAAGATGTATGTTCTCAATATCACGTGTAAATGGTTCTCTATTGGAGATATGAATATTAGGCTTGTTCCTATAACATAAATAAGTGCAAATTCAATTAACTTGTGAATTAGTAAAATTGATTTGTAATCTTAATCACTAAACATACACTTTCAATATCTTACCGAAAAAGTTGCATCCTTGTATTTTCTTTTCCCTTGAATCTTGATTGTACTAATCCTTGTTTTGTTTCTAAATGAAAAACCAAATATCTCCAAAATGGTGATGTTGTGACTTCCATAAATCCCATAACCACTTTAGTGAAAGCTTGGTAAGTATAAGGTTCACTATCATATCCAATGTTTTGGATATTATAACCATGAGGGATATTCCCAATAACTAGGAAGTATTCCTTTTTAGGAACAATATTTGCAATTTTTTCACGATCACCTAATATCACTTTATAATGAACAATGTCGAGATCATTCCAAATGTAGTGATCAAGGGTGTCATCAAATTCTACATTTCAAGCATGTCTCCTTCTATCTCTTTCAAACTTGGATTTTTGAATAAAACTTTTGAAGGTTTCAAGTACTCCATCTGTGTTAGGGACCTAACCCCTCACTTAGGTAGAATAATGAATTTTGATGTAATAAAGGTCAATATTAATAAGTCCTAGCAATAAGGAAGAATAATTCAAATGTAAGAAGACCTAATAAAAGATTCCACTTCTAGAAGGATCTTCCTCTAGATGGTTCTTTTGATAGACATATTTAGTATAAATAGGAGTCCAGGGTATAAGAACTTTTGTCTTGGATATTATTGTAATAGAGGTTTGCTCGACTAGAGGTTGCCCCTCGAAGAGGCAAGTGAACATTCCTCTCAGTAATCAAAATGATCTTTTTGGTGTTATTCTGGTATCATTTCGGTATTATTGTGGTGTTGTTCTGGTTATATTGTTGTTCATCTTCCATTTCTATCATTTTATTTCTATTTTGCATACTTTTTATATCTGGAATATTACAAGTGGTATCGGAGCACTTTCCTCGACAAAAAATTATGGGTTAATTTTTCTCAGGGTAGAGATGTATTCCAACATCTTTAAGCTACATATATCTATCGTTACATGCATAAACCCATGGTCAGGGATTCATACATGCAGGAAATACAAGTGGTACTTAAGTGCACATCTGTTGGCCACCCTTGTAACCCATGTTGGTACCCCTTCGAGTGGTAGCGCATCAGAAAACACATGTATACGGATCGACCTAGATTTCCTAAAGCTCTTTTTAGATAATTGATCAACCATCTGATTGTTATAGTGCCACCGAGAACAATACTCGGGAAGATAGTCTCTAGTACCTGGGTAGTCGGGTATTACGGCTAAGGGCATGGTCTAGCCTCCTTAGTTGGTGCCCTAATATATTGGGATGAGTAATACTATTGGAACCCACACGTATATCAGAGAGATATAGCACAGGGAAAACCCTTGTTTGTAGAACCCTTGAATACCTAACCCTTGGGGACAAAAAAAAAACCCAAAAACAAACAAGATCTATTTCCATGCAATTGTGTCTCATGCATTCAAGTTGCTAAATCACTACAAATTTATTCCTGATTAAGCATTTGGGCATTTCATCACTGTAGTATTCTTCAGACTGGAGTATAACTCCATAGGTGTAAAAAAAATAAAAAATAAAAAAGTCTAGATTTTGTTGTACCATTATTTGAGACCTATTCCATTGGATTTATCTCTTCTCCCTTATCACATTCATACCTATCATTTTTCAGCAATTGTTTTGATCCCACCCGCCCCTTTTCAGTTCCCTCTTCATTATGGCCCATACCTGTAGCCAAGACTTGGAAGTTTGCTTCAATACCTTGTAATTTCATTTCACAAAGACCCAACAAGAAGTGAGACAACTCAGTGCCAATATTGCCACCATCAATAAAAACATGCATTCCTACATTGTCTCCTCAATTGAGGAACTCAAATAGGACCTCAAACAATACATTACTACCCAACTTGAATTTGTCGCTTCAATGATCTGCACCAAGATGCATATCCCTGCAGATCCCCCTTTATCTGACACACCTTTGCATACCGAAGCTAAAACTTCCTCTCATTCCCATAATTTCCATTCCCATCACTTTTAGCGTGACCTACGCCTTCCGCCAGGGATGATTTTATGGGCTGAATTTCGCTCACGGGCTAATTTTCCATGGTTTTTCCAAAAATGAGATTCATTATTTTAAAAATGATTCGCCCAAATTCTATAGGATAAAATTATGTTACCTTAAAAATAGCCCAAATTTTATAAAAACTATATAAAATACTTAGAAATTTGAATATTTTTACAAAAATATCGCCAAACATTTATAGTTGACATATGAAGGATTGGTAAGATTCGCCAAGGTTTCTACATTTTAAAATAAGTTTCCATCGTTAAAATCATCCCTGCCTTCCGTGTGTGGATGTGACCAAATTTGATGGCTCAGATCCCACTGGTTTGGTAACTCAAATGGAACAATGTTTCTCTTTGTACGACATTACAGATGAGATGGCCAAACTCCAGTATGGTGTTCTCCATCTAGATCAAGAACCTTTGCAATGGTGGCAATGGAGAAAAACTTCCCGTCAAGGGTATGGTGCTTGGACACACTTTGTGGCAGAGCTTTATGAACACTTTGACACTGACACCAACCATTTAGGTTGTTTGACAAAGTTGAAACAATTTGGCACAGTGGAAGACTTTATAGCTGCTTTTGAGAGACTAAATTTTCGTACAAAGGGCACGTCTGATGTTTTTTTCTGAGAATTTTTTATTAGTGGCCTCATGGATGAGATTTGTGCCCATGTCCTCATGGCTCAGTCTTAGAGTTTGGTAGAGGCTACTAAAAGAGATAAGGAAGCACAACATTTTTTCTCTTCTCAAAACTGAAAACCCTCCTTTATTCCTTGCATTAAACCAGTAAATCCCACTCCTCCTTCTACTCCACTAAAGATCCAAAAATTGACTAGGGCCAAAATGGTTGAATGCCAACTCAAAGGCCTTTGTTATAATTGTGATGACAAATATTTTCTGGGACACAAGTTTAAGGAACAAAATCTTTTTATGGCCATATTAGAGGATGTTGAATCTCCCCTTGTGTCTATGTCACCTGAACCCACTGACATAACCCCTCCCTCAAACCCTCCCGAAGTAGAACTGGTCATTTCCCTAAATGATGTCATTGAATTCTATGTTCCCCAAACCCTCAAGCTAATTGGCTACATCAAGCATAGGAAGGTCATCATTCTTGTTGATAGTGGAAGAACCCATAATTTTATTCATCGTCGCATTGCCAAGAAACTAATTGATATATCTGTGCAGTCAATAATTTCCAAATCATGATTGCTAATGGAGGATCCATGAAATGTGGAGGGCATTGTGAAAATGTGTGTCTCCAAATTGGTGACTACCACCTGAAATCTCATATGCTTGCTATAAACACGGGTGGTTGTGACATTGTGTTGGGTGTAGACTGGCTAAGGACTTTGGGTCCCATTCTTATGGATTTTAAGGAATTAACCATGCAATTCGACCAGGAGGGACAACAATATAAGTTACAAGGAATCACCGTCGGTTCCCCTGAGATCATTAGTTCCCATCGCATGGAAAAGATGCTCAAAAAAGGTCATTTTGGCATTATTTCCCAACTCCATGCCATACAAGCAACTGAGACACCCTCTGTGCCGCAAGACCTCCAATCCATCCTCTCTAAACATCAAGTGGTTTTTTCCACTCCTCAGGGACTCCCTCCTTCTCATGTTGTTCATGATCATTCCATTCCCCTTGTCCCAAGAAGCCTTCCTCCCAATATTTGTCCCTATTGTCACCCCTTTTCCCCAAAAAATAAAATTGATAAAATGGTTCAAGAACTGCTTAATGCAAGTGTTATTTTCCCTAGTATGAGCCCCTACTCTTCTCCTATTTTCATGGTCCTGAAGAAACAAGGTTCTTGGCGCATGTGTCCTAACTTCCACACCCTCAAAAAAATCACCATTAAAGAAAATTTTCCCATTCCTGTCATTGATGACCTCTTGGATGAATTGATTGGCACTCAGTTATTTACTAAACTTGATCTTCGTTCTGGATACCATCAGATCTTTATGAAAGGGGAAGACATTCATAAGTTTTCCTTTAGAACTCATGAGGTCCACTATGAGTTTGTGGTCATGCCCTTTGGCTTGTGTAATTCTCCCTCCACTTTCCAAAGCCTCATGAATCATGTCTTCCATCCTTTTCTCTGTCATTCTGTCTTAGTTTTCTTTGATGATATCCTCATCTATATCAAAGCCTAGACAGACCATCTTGCTCATGTGGATCAAGTTCTCCATCTACTCTCTCAGCACCAAATTTTCCTGAAACAATCTAAATGTGCTTTTGGCGCCTCTGAAGTCGAGTATTTGGGTCATCTTGTTGGAAAGGATGACATTAGGGTGGATCCTAAAAATATTGAAGCTATGCAAAAACAGCCTCACCCAAAGAGTCTCAAAATATTCTATGGATTTTTGGGCTTAAAAGGTTATTATCGCAAGTTTGTTAAGAATTATGGAAAGATTGCGGCACCTCTCACTGAACTCCTTAAAAATAATTCTTTCACTTGGACTCCAACAACTACTCAAGATTTTCAAACCTTGAAGATGACCATGTGCACCACTCCAGTCCTAGCCCTTAGTGATTTCACAAAGACCTTTGTCCTAGAATGTGATGCTTCAGGGAAAGGAATTGGCATTTTCCTTATGCAAGAGGGTCAACCTTCGACATTTACCAACAAACAACTGTTTGAATGAAATTTGGGAAAATCAATATATGAAAAGGAAATGTTGGCTATTCTGCATGTTGTTGATATTTGGCTCCCTTATCTATTGGGGAAATGCTTCCAAATTAAGACATATAATCAAAGCCTCAAGTATTTTCTGGAACACATTTCCTCCCCAGAGCAACAAAAATGGGTGACTAAGCTCTTTGTATATGATTATGATATCATTTACAAGAAAGCCAAAGACAATGTGGTTGTGGATGCACTTTCCTGAAAATATGAAGATGAAGGGTCCCTTTTTTCTCTCTCCTTTAGTGTACCAGATTGTCTCCAAGCCGTTCGCCGAGAATGGCTACATGATCCCAAAATTTCACATCTGATGCAACAATTACAATCCAATTCTCTAGTTTCCACAGGGTAATCTTGGCTCCATGATGAGCTTCGATACAAAGGTTGTTTGTATTTAAGTAAACAATCAAAACTTAAATCCATGGTACTTTCTAAGCTTCATGCTACACCCACAGCTGGGCATTCTGGGTTTACCAAAACCTATGACAAGGTCAAACGTTCTTTTTTCTGGGATGGTATAAAATAAGACGTTCATAATTTTGTGGTTGAATGTGATCTGTGTCAACGCCACAAGGGAGAAATAGTCAAATCTCCTAGCACACTACAACCACTTCTGATTCCACTTGCTATTTGGTGGGATATATCTATGGATTTTATTGTAGTCTTACCTAAATCAGGAAATAAATCAGTCATCATGGTGGTAGTTGATCTCCTTTCCAAGTATGCTCATTTATGTGCTCTTCAACACTGATTTACAGCATCTACTGTGGCTCAAATTTTCATGGATTAGGTATTCAAGCTTCATGGCATGCCACATTCTATTATTTCAGATCGTGACCCAACTTTCACCAACAATTTTTGGCAAGAACTTTTCAAGCTACAAGGAACCCAATTTCATCTCAACACAACTTATCATCCCTAGAATGAAAGTAAAACTGAAGTTCTCAACAAGTGTTTGGAAACATATTTGAGGTGTTTTGCATCGGAAAAGAAAAATTAGTGGGCTCAATGTTTACCACTAGTTGAATGGTGGTACAACACTTCATACCATACATCTACCCACATGACTCCTTTTGAAGTAGTATATGAACAAAATCCACCTTTAATTCTCTCATATTTACCAAGTGTCTCGAAGGTCCAAGAGGTTGACCAAACCCTTACAGTTCGAGAGGCCATTCTCTATACCCTCAAAGATAAATTGGTCATGGACTAGAATCACATGAAGCAACAAGCAGATCAAGGTCTCTCTAAACGTCAATTTGCAGAAGGGGATAAGGTGTTTCTTTGACTGCAACCTTACAAGAAAAATTCCCTCAAGGATGAACATTGTCAGAAACTGGCACCCAAATTTTATGGTCCTTATACCATTCTCAAGAGTGTGGGACAAGTGGCCTATCAGTTATCTTTTCCCATTCATTCTAAGTTACATCATGTTTTTCATGTTTCCTTCTTAAAGAAGGTGATTGGAACTAGGTGCCAAACTCAAACCAACCTTCCCGAGTTGGATGAAGAAGGCTCCATTTGGCTACAACCACAAGAATTTTTTGACCAGCGTGAGCGTCGTCTACATCAACGAACCATCAAGGAAGTGTTATTCTAGTGGAAATATACAACCTTAGCAGATGCCACTTGGGAACCAACTACAATTCTGCAACAATTTCCACATCTCAAGCCTTGAGGACAAGGTTTTTTTTAAGGGGGAGAAAATGTTAGGGACCTAACCCCTCACGTAGGTAGAATAATATATTTTGATGTAATAAAGGTCAATATTAATAAGTCCTAGCAATAATGAAGAATAAGTTGAATGCAAGAATACCTAATAGAAGTTTCCACTTCTAGAAGGATATTCCTCTAGATGGTTCTTTTGATAGACATATTTAGTATAAATAGGAGTCGAAGGTATGAGAAATTTTGTCTTGGATATTATTGTAATAGATCTCTACTTGACTGGAGGTTTCCCACTCAAAGAGGCAAGTGAACATTGTTCTCAGTAATCAAAGTGCTCTTTTTGGTGTTATTCTGGTATCATTTTGGTATTATTGTGGTGTTGTTCTGGTTATATTGTTTTTCATCTATCATTTCTAGCATTTTATTTTTGTTCTGCATACTTTTTATATCTAGAATATTACAATCTGCATTCTTCTTCGACAGCTTTAATGAAACAAACAAACATGTAGTTATATCTCTATAACTAATAAAATAGAAATAAACTAGCCTACAAACGAATAATATAAATGTAATAAATCAACATACATTTTTGAATGTAACGAAAAATTGTTTCAATGTTGTTGTAGAGCTCGAATCTAGATAGTTGAGTTTAACATCATCCCAACTCTCTTCATTCAACATCTTGACCATTTCCTCATGTATTCTCATATACATCTTGTGACTAAATAAATTAAAAAAAAAATTGTTATAATGATATATATCATAAAATACTTAGAATATTGATATATTAAACTGAAAAAATTAATTTTCTAATCTTAAAATAAATAAGAAATAACTCAACAAACTTACTTTTTAAATTCATCACACATTTCTTCCACTGATAAACCAAGAATGTTCCATTTTATTTTCACCTTCGAAAAATTTCCCCTCTCTAACATTCTTCATTGTCCTTGATAGCTAAGGTGTTGGACCTTGAACAAATGTGCTATCAATTTGTTTCTTAGCATTCATGGAGATCTCAGTTGCAATTTTGGATGTCATTATTATAGGTCTTCATCCAGATACATTTACAAATATTTTCTTTCCTTCCATTTTTCCTATATAAAAAAATTAAAAAATTATGTCTTTATAATAATGATGGAAAAATGTTTATGCTAATAAAAAAGAATAAAATCTTAGACTACAAGATTTGAATTTAAAAAAATAAATGAATGCTTAACTCATGGGGTATTGGGGGTGAAGTCAAGATATAGGTATCTGGCCTACATGGGGGATGGGGCGATGTCAGGCATTGCCTCCCCCCCCCCCCACGACCAAGTCTTGGTCACCATGACCATGACTTGGCTGCGAGGGAGATGTCAGGAATCACCCTAGCCCCTTATAGGCCAAGACTTGGTCCCGTGTGGAGGAGAATCACCCCCACTAACCCCCACAGGCCAAAAAGATAAAACTATTATTGAAAAACAATAAAACCGTAATTGTTTTATTAAAAACACACTAATTTTTTTTCTTTTTCTTGTTAAAATCTTAAGAATCTTGTTAAAATTTCTTCTAAAAAGGTATAAAAATATTTTTAAAATTGTGATGTCTTTCGAAAAAAAATTAAAAAAATATCATATATTTTAGGGTTTCCAACGATTTTCACATTAAAATAATCTCATATAATACAAAGTTGATATTATATAATGTTTTTGGGGTAAATGGTAAGAATTACAAAAAAATACTAACCTATGAAATGATATATTCTCCTCCAATGTCTCCTTGATGTTTCTCCCTTGCAGATTGCTCCAAACTATTTAACGAATGTTGTCCAATATTTATCGTAATAAAAATACTGATAAGTTTAATGAATATGGGATAAAAAATTACTAACCTCTGAAATGCTAGATTCTCCTCCAATGTCTCCTTGATGTTTATCCCTTGTATATTGCTCCAAACTATTTAACGAATGTTGCCCAATATTTACCACAATGTAAAAAGATAAAACAAGAGTTTGTATATAAAACAAATATTATGTGAATCACTGTTAATTTTAATGAATATGGGATAAATAAAAACGAAGAAGAGTGTGTATATATATACATAATATTATATGAATCATCGCTAAGTTTAATGAATGTGGGATGAATTAAAAAACATGAAACATATTGTAATTAACCAATAAACAACAAATTAATAGAGTAAAAGTTTTATTAAAGTTTGAAGGGAAAATATTAGAGGGAAAAATTGGGGGGACAAATTTTGGGAGGAAATTTTGGAGAGAAAAATTCATTCTACAAGTTATAATATTTTCATTAGGAGGTTGAGAATTTGTATCATTATATGTTGTTAGTGAGAAGCAGTGGCTTCGTTAGATAAATAAGATTTTATTTTTTATACATCAACATATTGTTCACATACCTCTTCTTTTAGGACTAGCAAATGCAATGGTAATACTTGTAATGTAAATGAGGAGTCATATTTTTCACCTAGTCATAAGTTTGATCATAGTGAAACCAATGATATTCAACATATTCATTGGTAAAGTCATAAATCAGAAGAATTTGAAGGCATCAATGATAAAAAGGAGGAATATAATGACAATCAATATGTTCAGCAATTTAATAATATTGAAAGTACTCAAAATCTAGGTCCAAGTGAAGACTTTGATTACATTTTAAATGATTGGGATGATAATTTTGCTCCAAGTAAGGATTTTCAAGGCACTAATGAGGATGGTGAATATTTTCCTCCAAGTGAGGATTTTCAAGGCACTAATGAGGATGATGAAAAATTTCCCTCAAGCGGGGATTTTAAAATTAATGAAGATGATTATTCCAATGGTGGATACTCTTTCTCGAGTGGGGAATTTAAAGGAAGCAATGTTGATGATGATGATTTTCCTCCAAATGAATATTTTCAAGGTATTGATGAGGATGATGAATATTTTCCTCCAAGTGAGGATTTTCAAGGAACTAATGAGGATGATGAAGAATTTCCATCAAGTGGGGATTTTAAAAGTAGCGAATATGATTATGCCAATGGTGGACACTTTTTCTCGAGCGAACAATTTAAAGGCAACAATGTTGATGATGATGATTTTCCTCCAAGTGAGGATTTTCAAGGTACTAATGAGGATGATGTAGATGTTCCTCCAAGTGAGGATTTTCAATACACTAATGAGGATGGTGAATAATTTCCCTCAAGTGTGTATTTTAAAAGTAATTAAGATGATTATGGTAATGGTGGACACTCTTTTCCAAGTGAGGAATTTAAAGGCACCAATGGTGATGATGATGATTTTCCTCCAAGTGAGGATTTTCAAGCTATTGATGAGGATGATGAATATTTTTCTCTAAGTGGGGATTTTAAAGGAACTAAGGAGGATGATGAAGAATATCCCTCAAGTGTGGATTTCAAAAGTAGTGAAGATGATTATGCCAATGGTGGACACACTTTCCAAGGTGGGTAATTTAAAGGCAACAATGTTGATGATGATTATTTTCCTCCAAGTAAGGATTTTCAAGGTAATGATGATGATGATGAATTTTTTTCCTCCAAGTGAAGATTTTAAAGGCACTAATGAGGATGATGAATAATTTCTCTCAAATGGGGATTGTTAACACATAGGATTTATAGGAGTCAAGGCCTATAAAGTTGATCATAGTACAATTGCAAAGTATTTCATTCATGATGGTGGTTTTCATCATTAGTAAAACAGGGAAAGTTTTGGTCATATATGTCTCTCAGTATAAAGCCTTCATGCAGTCTTTGGTTACCTGTTCTCATCATCCAAATGCAAGATTATATTTCTTTCTTGTAACCACTGTATATTGTTGCAAACTATTACATATTTTCTACGTTGCAAACTCTTTTCACTTATCAAAAGCCTACAATTTTGGTATCCTAAACTTTGGAAATATTCAAGTTTGTTATATTATACCAAAAATAGAAAATTTCAGTTTCCTCTTGCAATAGTATCCTCATCCACTATATTACTATGTATTTCAAAGTGTTTGTTGCAAACCATGCGTTGCAAACTATGTGTTGTTAACTGTGCACTACAAAACCTCTATTTTTGGATAGAGCAAATTGTGCACTGCAAACTGGTGTTGTGAACTTAACAAGTGAGTTACAAACCCTCTATTTTACACAGGGTTGATTCAATTTATGCTTGTCTGTAGTTTCATCGAGTTGAATTCATGTTTCTCTTTTTTCACTTCCTACTTGTAGCATGTTCATCCTCACACTATTGTTGTGCATAAATTATTCATTCAAGTAAACCCTAAGTTGTGCATGCTCTGTAAACAAACCCTAAATTTCATGTTTTTATTACATATCTCATAACAAAATGTCATAAGAAGACTCATGAGGCAACTTAAGGATGCAAGAACTGAAAATGACAAATTGAAGAAGGAAAATTTGGAGGCACGAATCAAGCTTAAGGATATGTTAGACCTATATGAGGAGACTATTGATAAAGCAAGATGAATGGCTAAGAGGTCTCTACCCCTTCATAGGAAACTTAATAATTTGTATAAACAGAGGAGAGCCTACCAAGCCGAGATCAGGAAATTGAAAGCAAAGTTGCAACCCTTCAAAGAGCAGGTAGCAAAAAGGAATCTAGATATATTGGCTAAGGTGGCTACTAGAAGGAGTACCAAGAAAAGATGAATATAGAAAATTATTTCACATAAGTATCATTTTTGTCATGGTTCACTTTTTGCATACAATTATAACTTGAGTAATGATTTTGGGTCTTGAGCTAAGATTACCATATTCATATGACTTCTAAAAGTTACTTCATATTTCAAGAGGTTTGTATCCGGATATGGAAGTTTTTTCCCAACTTATTACAAAATTTTTAAAGGTTGGAATCCTTTTGGAGGTAAAAAATAACCTACAGGAAAGTTCACAGTGCGTGTTGTCAAAGGCGTTGGAAACTGGTAGTTTTGGGACAGTTTGCAACGAATTAGCACAAAACAGAGTAATTTGTTCATCATAACTTTTAAATTCTGAAATGGGTTCTTTTGAAAGATTTTAAGGAGATGAATCATGATATATTGGACTTGCTGACAAAAAATCAGCCTGACCCAGTTCGTTGTTTTGGAGAAAAATTGAAAGCAACATCTACAGGAAAGTTTGCAACGAATCTTGAAATTGCATTGCAAACTCTAACAGTTTGATAAATCCGAGTTGTAGGATGGTTTCCACCTATATGAGGGGGTTATAATGGTTTCCTAGGAGTTAGTTGGACATGTGGGACATTTTTTCTATCACCAGATCAAGCAGCATGATCTGTTTCAAAAGGAATTTATCACAATAAACAACATCCAAAAAAATAGGAGCTAGGTGGATTTTTTGTTTCACCTTATTGTAACAGCTCCTAGAGAAAAGGGAATCCAATGAAACCACTTGGGATTCGACCTATTTACAGTAGGAAGAATGATACACTATAGATAGGATTTTTTGTTTGAGTTAATGATCCAAGAGAGGAGAAATATTGAGGAGAAGTTTAGCTGCTTATTTGTAAGCCCGAGGGCCTATTTGTAATGACATTTTTCTGCCATTAAAGATTCATGAGATTTGTTTCTCATATTGTCTTCTTGGTTTTACATTTATTTTTTTATCTTCTTCCTTGAATATATTGCAGGTTTTGGGGATCAAAGGCTACATTTGATTAATGGATCCTTGAGAAAAAAAGAATTTGTTGTAGCTGGCCTGTTAATCATGTTTTTTGTTCAAGCATTTTTCAATCTATTCTGAATAGAGGATTTATGTTTAGTATACATTATTCTTTTTTTTCACTTTCCTTTCTTCTAATCATCATAATATAATCTCTTAACCTGATGATTTAGCTTGATTTCCTTCAATCTACAGAGTGTTTTGACTCCATGCTCAATGGTAGATCATTGATTTACAATCAAACTGTTGCCCTCTTTCTTGTTGATCCACCCAATTTAAATTGATTTAATTTTTCAAATTGTTATGGGTATTAGGCTTGTTCTTAAAGCAGTCTAAGAAAAAATTCTAGTGCTAACATTTTTTGCACTGCTTCCAGGGACGAATTTGAAGATCTTCCCTATGAGAAAGACATTGATTAGATCCATCTTTGGATGGTGAAATGAAGCTAGACATATTCAGACTGCATAATTCACCTAGTGACTCCACTCCATGAAGAAATGATCTATTAGAAACTTCACTGATTCAGGATGACAAAGGCCATGGAGGCTATCTTAGCATAGAGGTTTGCACCTCTCAAATTTTCAGTTGTCCCTAGTTTTCAAAATCTAGTTCCTCCTCCATTAGAATGGATGGATTATCTTCCTATTTTCAAAGAAGAGGAGGATAATCCTTCCCAACATCTTGTTACATTTCATCAATGCATGGATCAGTTAGGCATACTTCATGAGGATGTATTGATAAAAATGTCCATGTACTCTTTAAAGGGTGATGCACAAGAATGACATTTTTCTCTTCCTGCTTCTAGCATATGTTCCTTGAGAGATTTCCATGTTGCTTTCAACAAACACCGTAAAAGGTATTATTCTGCTGACATACTTCTTGAAGGTTGTAGTGAACATTTTGAGTCTTGTAATCAATAGACATTAGAATGTATCTCTTGTGATGAGATTTATGAAGATATTGTTGAAAAGGAGATTAAAGAAGAGTCAGTTCTTGTAGAAGAAATTTCAAACTCTTATATGCAAGAGAAGCTTGAAACTAAAAAAAATCGGATATTGAAGATGATAGCTTTGTTGAAACAAATGATGTTGAACCATTGAAAAATCCTCATGTACACTCAGATGGAATTGTTGAAGATTATGAACAATTAGTTCTCCTTTAACATAGTAACCAACTTAACGAGAACTCTATAGAGTTCTCATTTTTTGGGAGGTCCAATTTTTTACCCTGTTTTTAAAAATGGTGCTACTGGTAGCACACCCTCTCCCTTTTTAGGTGGATTTTCGATATTTTTAATTTTTTGATCCACAATGTTTCCACATTTTTTTAAATGCTTATTTTTCATCTATTTTAATTTTTTGACTTTTTTTTTTTTTTAATTCAACGGTGTTTTTAGTCATTTTTCCATGCTTCTTTCATTCTTAAAAATATTTTTTACCATTTACTTTTTTGCAGATATGATTTTTCATATAATTGTGTCTCCTTAATTAATTTATTGTTCCATACTTTTAAAATATAGTGGAAAACACCATTTTCAACACATTGTTTACCTTTACTTCAATACATAGAAAAAAAATATAGTTAAATAACACTATTTTTTAATGTATAACAAAAAA
>ML779337.1:37274-48063 GCA_009831015.1 Picea engelmannii
ATAATTGTTTTATAAATTATTGTTTTTGGAGGAAAAAATTTATTTATTTTTTTGTTTCTTTTTAGTTACTTTTCTTTTTTCACCTTGTTTTTTAATCTTCTTTTTTTTTTTAAATTGAATTTAGAATATATTTTTTTAAATGTGTATTTTTGGTCATTTAAAAAAAAAATTGCGAAGGTTTTGTTTTTTCTATTTGTTTATTTTTTAATGTAAATTAAAAAAAATTAAAAAAAAATTGTAAATAAATTTTCAAGTGACCATCTGGGGTCCAATTTTGGGTTGTTTATTTACGTAGGATTTTGTTGTCAATATCACAATTTCAATTAGGTTGTAAATAGCTATGATTTTCACATTTAAGAAAAAAAAATTGTTTTACGTAGCATCACTTTTTGATTTAGGTGTTGATTTTAAGGTGTTTCTGAGCTACTATATGAGTTTCGAAGGCCATGCTTGAAAAATGTTGTAATTTTGACCACGTTCAAAAAAATGGTGCTACCGGTAGCACCACCTTTTGATTTAGGGGTTTATTTTCATGTTTGTTACGCAAAAATATGTGTTTTAAGGGCTATAGTTCTCATTTTTAGGTCATAGTTCTCGTTAAGTCGTTAATTATGTTCTTTCTTCAAGAAATGTTGAACAATAGATTCAAGATTTCATCAAGTCTGGAAATGATTTCCTTAAGACAAAAGAAAATGAGATCAACAATGGAGAGAGTTCATTTTCTTCTTATGGATCACATGGATACTCACAATTGATACCTTATGCTTTCATTAAAACAAAAAACATGCAAAAAACTTCCATCCATGAAGAAAAAATTGTACAGGATCAATTCAGTTATGAAGACCATATTGAGGTATGCATTATTTATTATTAGTTAATATTTGGTTTTCATTCCTTCCACGATCATGTAAAAGCTCATTTGAAGGATTTCATCTGTGATTATTTTTTACCACAGTTCAGTTGTAAATTTAGAGTTCATTTTTATGATGAGTTGTTGATTTGGTTTCAAGTCTTTATTCTAAAAAAATATATGCAAAGATTTCAGTTGCTTAATCAATTTCTTGAATGGTTAGACTGGAAATTTGTATACACTTGATCAGAGTTTTTTTTTTTGGAGTATAGTAGGTGTGCATAAATAAGCTCACATTTTGAGCATTTCCTTCAGTTTGCATAGTGTGGTCAGGTTGGAGTGTGAGAGTATTTTCAAATTTCAATAAATGAGAAAGGATCTCCCAGGTCTCTGTTTTGCAAAGATCAATGGATAAGGTACTGGAATTGCCATGTTCTTGGAGCCTCACAGAGAGGCCTCCATCCCTTGTGGAGCCAGAGGTTAACACATAGGATGTACATGAATCAAGGTCTAGAAAGCTAATCATAGTATAGTTACAAAGTCTTTCATTCATGATGGTGTTTTTCATCATTATCAGAAGAGGGAAATTTTTGGTCATATATCTCTCTCAGTTTAAAGCCTTCATGTAGTCTTTGGTTACATGTTCTCATCATCCAAATGCAAGCTTATATTTCTTTCTTGTAACCATTGTATATTGCTACAAACTATTACATATGTTTTGTGCTACAAACTCTTTGCACTTATCAAAATCCTACAGTATTGGTATCCTAAACTTTGGCAATATTCAAGTTCATTATATTATACCAAAAAGAGAAAATTGTAGTTTCCTCTTGCATCAGTAACCCCATCCACTATATTATTTTGTGTTGCAAATTGTGTGATGCAAATTGTGCATTGCAAATTGGCGTTGTGAACCCTCTACTTTCGTATAGAGAAAACCGTGCAATGCAAATTAGCGTTGCAAACTTAGAAAGTGTGTTGAAAACCCTATGTTTTACACATAGTTGCTTCAATTTATGCTTTTTTGCAGTTTCATCCAGTTGAATTTATG
This sequence comes from Picea engelmannii, assembly GCA_009831015.1. Taxonomy (NCBI): domain Eukaryota; kingdom Viridiplantae; phylum Streptophyta; class Pinopsida; order Pinales; family Pinaceae; genus Picea; species Picea engelmannii. The sequence goes on from ML779337.1 coordinate 39,176, forward strand.
TTTCTTTTTTCTCACTTCCTACTTGCATCTTTTCCAGCCTCACACTATTGTTGTGCATAAATTATTCATTCAAGTAAACCCAAAGTTGTGTCATTTCTGTAAGAAAACCCTAAATTTCATGTTTTTATTACATATCTCATAACAAACTGTCATAAGAAGACTCAGGAGGCAACTTAAGGATGCAAGAACTAAAAATGACAAATTGAAGAAGGAAAATTTGGAGGCACTAATCAAGCTGAAGGATATGTTATACCTATATGAGGAGACTATCGATAAATAAAGACACATGGCTAAGAGGTCTCTACCCCTTCATAGGAAACTTAAGAATGTGTATAAATAGAAGAGAGCATGCCAAGTCGAGATCAGGAATTTGAAAGCAGAGTTGCAACCCTTCAAAGAGCAGGTAGCAAAAAGGAATATAGATATAATGGCTAAGGTGGCTACTAGAAGGAGTAACAGGAAAAGATAAATATAGAACACTATTTCACATCAACATCATTTTCTTCATGGTTCACATTTTGCATACAATTATAACCTGAGTAATTATTTTTGGTCTTGAGGTAAGATTACCATATTCATATGATTTCTAAAGGATACTTGATGTTTCAAGAGGTTTGTAGCAAGATATGGAAGGTTTTTCCCAACTTATTATGAAATTTTTAAAGGTTGGAATCCTTTTGGAGGTAAAAAGAGACCTACAGGAAAGTTCACAACATGTGTTGTCAAAGGCGTTGTGAAGTGGTAATTTTGGGATAGTTTGTAGCGAATTAGTACAAAGAAGAGTCAATGTTTCATCATAACTTTTAAATTCCAATCTGGGTCCCTTTGAAAATGTTTGTGGATTTGAATGATAATATATTGGACTCGCTGACCAACAATCAGCTTGACCCAATTTTGGTTTTTGGAGAAAATTTGAAATCATCATCTACATGAAAGTTTGTAGCGAATCTTGAAATTGCGCTACAAAATTTATCAGTTTGATAAATCTGAGTTGTAGGAGGTCTTCCACCTTTCTATTAGGGTTAGAATGGTTTCCTAGGAGGTAGTTGGACATGAGGGACATGTTTTCTATCACCATATCAAGCAGCATGACCTGTTTCAAAAGTAATTTATCACAATAAAGAAGATCCAAAAAAATAGGAGCTAGGTGGATTTTTTGTTTCACCTTGTTGTAACTCCTAGAGAAAACGTAATCCAATGCAACTATTTTGGATTCGACCTATTTAGAATAATAAATATGATAAACTATAGATATGAGTTTTTTTGTTGAGTTCATGATCCAAGAGAGGAGATATCTTGATGAACAATTTAGCTACTTATTTGTAAGCATGAGGGCATGTTTGTATTGGCATTCTTTTGCCATTAAAGATTCACAAGATCTATTTCTCAGATTTTCTTCTTTGTTTTCCATTTATTTTGTTATATTATTTCTTGAATATATTGCAAGTTTTGATGATCAAAGGCTTCCTTTGATTAATGGATCCTTGAGCAACAAAGGAACTGATGTAGCTGGCCTGTTAATCATTGTTTTTGTTCAAGCATTTTTCAATCTATTCTGCATAGAGGATCTCTGTTTACTAGATATTCTTTTTTTTCTTCACTTTCCTTTCTTCTAATCATCATAATATAAGATCTTAACCTAATTATTTAGCTTTATTTTATTCAATCTGCATAGTGTTTTGACTCCATGCCTAATGGTAGATCATTGATCTACAGTCAAAATGTTGCCCTCTTTCTTGTTCTTTCTTGTTGATCCACCCAATTTAAATTGATTTAATTTTTCAAATCTGATAGGTATTAGGATTTTTATTAAAGAAGTCTAAAAACAACTATTAGTGCTAACAATGATTTTAAAAGTAGTGAAGATCATTACGTCAATGGTGGACATTTTTTTCTAGGTGGAGAATTGAAAGACACCAATGGTGACGATGATGTTTTTCCTCCAAGAAAATATTTTAAAGGCAATGATGATGGTGATGTTAATGGTGAAGACATTCATGTTAGAGAATAATTTAATGTAATTGATAGTATTAAGGGTGATGATGATTTTCCTTCAAGTGAATATTTTCATGGAAGATCCAATGCCATTGGTGAGGATGGTAATCATTTTTCTAGTGTTTTTGATATTCTTCTTATCAACAATATTATAAATGAAGATGATGATGGACCTAGGAATGAATATCATTTTCCCAATCATTCAAGTGAAACAATCCAGGTGATCAACATCCTCTTGTTCGATCTCCTCACAATGTTTTGTATGGATATTCCTACTAGTGATGAGGAAATTTATTCTAGTGAGGATGATGAAATAGAGGATACATTGCAAAGAAATATTTTGTCTAGGACCAGGAATAGTCTTTTTTATATAAATACAAATCATTCTAGTTATACAAGGTCTAGGAAATAACTTATCACTAATATATTTCCATAATTGATTTGATTTCAAGTGAATGTTGTCAAAATAATTGTTTAAAAAGTATGGACTACATGTATTCCTTGAATAAAAGGAAGACACAATTGTCAATGAATGGGAGAATGAAAAATTCATAATTAGTAGGGTGCATGATATCCACTAACATATGATATGATTATCAGATTGGGAATATTTTACTTTGTAGAAAGGCTTTCAAAATAATTCACTCAATTGGTAATCTTCGCCTATCAAGAATCCAAACAAGATTGGTAAAAGATCATTAATTTTATTCAAAGGTATATCATGGAAAAGAGAGTGGGTCATTAACAAACACTACATTATCATGGATGTGTGACTTATTTTCCAAACATGGAGAGTGTATGCTAGATAGAGACACAATACATATTCCAGATAATTTCTCAAGGAGAGAAATCTATAGCTTATACAAAGAATATGTTGAAGGTGTTGAAAAAAATGGTAATTTTATTAAATATGCATATTTTACATGAATATGGAAGAAACAATTCAACAATGTATGTATTCCTAGAAGTCAAGGATGGGTATTGTTGATCTAAAAGACTGTTTTATGGTCTTAAGGCCAATGTCATGAGGATATGAATCCCCTTATGTTTTTAGAGAGGTGGTGCTCCTCTTGTTCTTATGATTCCAAGAAAATAAAAGGAAGCAAAAAAACAATTCTGAGAAGGACTAGACTTAACATTTACATTCACATTCAAGGAAAATAACACTTAATATTTTGGGACCAGGTGTATTTGTTACGAGGAAAATATCTCTATGGCTAGGGTAAACCACAACAGATGGAAATGACTGCAAAAATAAACTCTATTCTCAAGTATGTTATATAAAAAAAATATGCTAGCAAGACAAGATAAAAGGTCTACCTCGTCCAGACATTCGATGAAGTCCACCATTGAGAACTTGACCCAAAACAATATACCCGCAACTAGTCCTCAAAAACCAAGCAAAGCAAGCATATGGTGATAATATATGATGTTAGCAAATTTAATAGCATAATCCATTGATATACATAACAAATACGCCCATGGAATAATAATTCAAATATTTGCAAGATATCAATTGGACGGGAAAAGAGTATTTTTATTAGTATATGATTAGTAGAAGTGAAAAAGTTACAGACTTTCGTGTTGGCACGGTTCAGAACCTAGAAACTAAGTTCCTTCCAACTGAACATCCACCACTTCAATCCTCCACCAAAGGAAATATCATAGAAGAGAGACAATGAAGTTCTTAATCAATAAGGGAAGATATTGGGGGATGACCATTGTGTTCAGACTTAAAGGAAAAAGGGATGCAGACTCAATGTGAATTGAATAATTCCTCCAGAGTAACTTTTCTCTCAAAGTTGAATTATTTCTCCTCTTTTCCATAGCTCGGAATTGGCCCATTTATAGCCTTCATATGGAATTGAAGGGTCGAGTCGTAATGTTTCCAGTATATGGAAAGCAAATGATCATTGATCCCTTATCGTGACATGGAAGCCCAACACCATTTTTCATTTTTGGGCACAAATCCCAATGTACACGGGTTGTAGTGGTGCAACCTACGTATACACATGTTGTATAATAGGCAAGGTGTGTGCATGTGGAAAAATGTATTTTTTAGCTCTGGGATTTGAAAAAAAGGGATGAAAAGTCTACATAGGGAAATGGAAAAAGGCCCTCTGTGCAAGATTGCATAGGGTGAGGCAAATCTTAGTATAAAAGTGTTTTTAAAGAAACTTATATGTACAATATTTACAATGTGACTAGATAAAATGAATAAAGAATATAAAGGACTGATATATCCATCACAACATTTATCAAAGCATTTTAAAATACCACAAATAGAGAGAATGAAAATTGGATTGCAAATAAAAGAGAGCTTCAAATTTTCATTCCATAAAGCGCCAAAAATATTATGATAGATAAAACATTTGGTAACTCAAACTTCTGATCAAAGTCTTTGAGAATATAGTAATGTAATATCATGAGTAACTCTCTTGGAGTCTCAAAAATAATAACGAGTCTTTAAATACAAAAGTAAATGTCTCTAAAGAAAGTAAAAATTCATTCTCCCTTCAAAGAAGAATTGGATTGGCTCCTGCAGACCATAAATTGAAAAGACTTGGAAGATGAAAGAGGGAAAACAAAGAATCAACCTAAATCCCATAGAATATCGAAAAAATAAAGGCAAGATGACAAATCATTGTAGTAGAAAAATGGACTAAAGAAAAACTAAAAGGGTAGAGTTTTTGTTTGACTCACTGTGATGGAGAAATATTGTAACCTTGACTTGCTTACAACTGGCTCCTTTATGTAAATTTGGATGAACCTGCATAGATAATATCTAGCTAGCAAAGGACATACACAGTTTTCAAAAAAATGAGAAAATATATAAACGAGAGAGAGAGAGAGAATCAAAGAATTGTATTAAAGGTATTCCACACTCAAAGAGTGAATAATTTACAATAGATATAGGTTACATGAGTAAATAATACACCATAATAGTGATATAGAGAGATTTAGACACTCACTAATAGACATTGTGTTAAGTACCTATACCAGATATGAAAATATACTTCATTAATACCAAGAATAAACCATAAACCATTCACCATAACATAAACACAAGAAATAGAGAAAACCCTTGAGGTAGGGTAACACCATATATTAATCCTTATGGAAGGATAAAACTCCTCAAGCAATCCTTACTTGTACAATCACAATATTCTTCATTGTGTTTCATTACATTTCTTACACTTCTTTATATAGCTCTCCCTATCTCCTAGGAACTTTATAGAGAGCCTTCTTACATTTATTACATTTAACTACCATAGTGGGCCTTTATTAATATAGTGGACCTAGTCCACCTTACATTGAATGACCACATTTTCATATATTAAATGACTTCCACTAATAACACATAACTACATTCCCATTGGGTACCTCCCTAGGTATCCCATATTACCTCCCTAGGTATACTACATTCCATCCCCCTTCACATTTTTCTTCCTTGAAACATGAGAAGAAACCATACAATATGACCGGCTAAGCAATGTAGCCAACTGGTACCAAGTATGATCATCCATCCATCCCAATGGAAGTCAAACATGATGTCTATCTGCTTCCTTTCCACCCTGATCTTGCTTTGCATCATGTCAGGGTTGCCATGGTATTTTTTCTGTAACTTGATCCCTTCCTGTAGTGATGGTAGTCCTCCATACACCTCTTGATCAGTTTCCTAACTGGTGTCATATTGGTGCATAAATGTCTTGATGCACATGCCCTTTCCTTGATGTTTGTTGTCTCTCTATATGATGTGGATGGCGATAGACAACAACTGTAGGAATTTATTCTTTTTTCTTCAAATTTGCAACACTTTGTGCCTTTGAGTCAATGACCTCCTTATCTTCCTCATTATGTCCTTCTTGTAGTTTTTCTTCATCTCCTTATGTAGACTCTGCCTTTGATTCAACTTCAGACTCGACAATAACTTCTTTGCTAGCTTCTATGGGCCCATATTTCTTACTGAGAGACACATCCTGCAATGTGATTTTCTTTTTCTTGTACCACAACTTCAAAAAATTCTTTTTCACATTAATATTAATGGTACCCACTAATTCTATCCAAGGATATCCCAAAACAATATCCACTTCATCCATATCCATAGCATGAAAATCTGAATGAAACACATATTTATCCATTGTAATATTCAAATCTTTAAAAATTTGAACATTTTCACCCTCAACCTGTGTGCTTTGAATATTCTTTACTGCAACTTGCAATCTATTAACCAACTGAACATTGATAAAATTATGCATGCAACTAGGGTTAATAGAAATAATGATATTTTCTTTATCAATACAACCATGAACCTGTAATATAGATTTGTCATATGAAAATAAACTCTTGGTTCTTTCTGTATCCTTATTTTTTCCATGAGACCACGTGTCTAACAATATTTTTTCAAATTCTTCATTGGAGAGTGCCATCATTTCCTTATAATCAAGCAATTTCCACCAAATGGCAACATCACCTTGCAATTTGAGATCTACCCAATGGGGCCAATTCTCTTCCCATGTTGTATTTCTTTATCTAATGAATGATTTAATACTAGGGCCATAACATTTTCCTGTAAAATCCATATTGCTATGAAAAACCCCAAAAATAGAACAATAATTTATGGCAGAAAATCGCGGCTTTTTTCCGGAAAAACCCTAACAAACTATTGAATTTAAAATGCTCATAACTTTACTTCCTGAACTTCATTTTGGTTGATTTTTTTTTTTTAAATTGGGTGTTTTTCCGAGAGGAATTAAAATACCCAATTTGTTTTGCAAAATTCATCTCATAAACCTTCATATATGAATCTGAAGTGTGTCGCCCTCTTTTTCTTCCCTAGAAAAAAAATCTGCAAAAAGAGAAAAAAAATATTCTCTTCTTTGGCCAAGGAAAGTGCTCTGATACAAATTGTTAAGTACCTGTACCATATCTGCAAATATAATTCATTAATAGAAATAATAAACCATAAACCATTCACCATAACATGAACACAGGAAATAGAGAAAACCCTTGAGGTCGGGTAACACCATATATTAATCCTTATGGAAGGATAAAACTCCTCAGGCAATCATTGTTTGTACAATCACAATATCCTTCACTATGCTTCATTACATTGCTTACACTTCTTTATATCTCTCTCCCTATATCTTAGGAACCTTATAGAAAGCCTTCTCACATTTATTGCATTTAACTATCATAGTGGGCCTTTATTAATATAGTGGACCTAGTCCACCTTACATTGAATGACCACATTCTCATATATTAAATGACTTCCACTAATAACACATAACTACATTCCCATTGGGTACCTCCCTAGGTACCCCATATTACCTCCCTAGGTATACTACATACTGGAGTGAACTGCCACCTATTCCTAGTTAGTTGATCCATGTAATCATCAATAAATTAAGACACATGTGTGGAAGTGAGAGAGACACATGCAACTATTGGTGATAAAACTGAGGTTGTCATGCATGAGTGACTTCCACTAGTATAATTGAGTGTAATTGACTCTGAATTGAAGAGGAATTCCCTATTTTGTAGGGGAATATTCTCTAGAGAGAATATTCTAATCTAAGAAATCGTTCTCAACATTGGACTATCAAACTTAGGAAAATAATTCTAGGTGAGTTTGTAATATATCCAACACCCCCTTGAACACTACTAGGGTGTACATGATGAATGTGTCTCGACAACAGAGGCCATGTTAGGTACCCATTGTACAATGCATCTAAGAATGAAACACTAAAAAAGAGAGGAAAGACGGAAAACCTCATGGGAAACCCCCCCCCTCAGGGTACTATGCATAAGAAAAAAACAAAAAAATGAGAAGGAACAAAAAGCAGTTGTTAAGCAATTATGTCTTTCACTCCACGAAGACCTCGCAACTGTGCAAGTTTGTGATCATTGAAGATTTTGTTGAAGATGTAGATGTTTGTATGGATTTGATGAAGTAGATGCACCAGTGAAATGTCCACACATATCCACATTCTCTTTTTGTAATGAAGAATATTCAAATGAAGTTTGGATGAAAATTTGAAAATCGTGTGACCGTTTTTGAAAATATGTTGAAAATTTATGGATTTAAAAATTCTCATAACTTCACTTCCCAAACTTCATTTTGAACGATTGGTTTTTTGAAATTGGTTCTTTTTATTAGAGGAATTCACATATCCAATTTGTTTATGCAAATTCTTATCATAAAATATCAGAGTTAAATCTAATGTGCGTGACCCCCTTTTTGTCTCCCGAGATGCATGCATGTTTCTCCTGAGATGCATGCATGGTGCATGAAAAAGTTTCTACATGTGAATCTTGAGATGGATGTATGATATCTTCCATATTATATTCAAAAAATAAATCTGAAATGGAGTAGACATCATCTGCAATTAATGTAACAAGAATTTGTGCAGAAACTTGTGTAGAAGAAGACTCTTCATAACAAGAGGCTTGATCTTCTGATGGTTTCTCTTCTGGATCTATCTTTTGAATCTCTTGCATGAAATTTTCACAATATTCTTTATTCCTGAATAGAACCTCCAATCTAATCCATAGTTCATTTGGAGTTGAGTCTCGTGATTCATCATAGACTTGGTGGAGAATTTCAGGAGAAATAGACCAGAAGATACATCATATGGCCATATCTATAACAACCCTTCTTAAATAGATGCATAGGGATGATTAATTATAATTAATTTGATAATCTAACTGTCCTAATATGTTAGTTAAACAATAATTATTTCTTAAATAATATTTTTTTTTGTTTGTTAATTTGTGCAGGACCTGCGATTAACCTGTGGCTTGAGAAACCGCGACTCAGGGGCATCTAAGCCGTCAAAATCACCCGGGGATCTCACCCGGCCTGAGCCACACCAACCCTTAACATGGTTGGA
>ML779337.1:48212-65671 GCA_009831015.1 Picea engelmannii
AAATATAGGGATAAGATAATAAATATAAGGGGATAAAATAATAAATAACGGGATAAGATAATAAATAAAGGGATAAGGAAATTAATGAAAGGGGGAGAGTCGGTGAAGGGGAATATGACGGGGAAGAGTCTTACGGGGAAGGGATTCTGGTGGAAGGAGGAAGCATTTGGAGAGGAGGAAATATTTATGTGGGAGATTTTCTGTGGAGATCTCAGGTGTGAGGAGTTTGGCTTTGTGGGTTTTTGGTGAATTAGAAGCAAGGGGCACAAGTTTGCTGGGGGTTTTGGGCATGGGGGCCAAGATATCCTTACGGTATCCTAGATCTAGGGATCCTGATAGGATGCTCCTAGATGGAAGGGAGGAAAACTTGGTTTTGGGTAGTGTTTGACACAGTTTCAACTTCAGCAACGAACAACCAGATCAACGGGGGAATTAGCATCAGGAAGAGGTAATTTATTTATTCTGTTAAGTAATTCTTATGCTGTGGATAAAATTTTAATCTCTGCTGAATATTTTGCTTATATGTTGGTGAATGAGTTATTTATGTAAATTGAAAGGAATTACAGGTTTAATTGTATGAAATATTGGACTTAAATAATTTAGGTTACTACACATGGTATCAGAGCTATTTTTTTGAAATCTGGGCCTGAAGGGCCAAGCTCTAGCTCCAGCTCCACCTCCTGCAAGCCAAACCCACTAATATCTATTATATGTAGATCATTATATATATTTATACAAAATGCTTCCCTCCCAAAGTATAAAACCAATAATAGCAGTTGGGTCTCAATTCACAGAAACAATAATAGAAAGCCCCAAATAATGTAAGAAAGAGCCCAAATCATGAAAAGCACAAGATGGAACTGAGCTTTTAGAACATACCTATGGCTCTGTATTGATATTTTTCTTAGTATGCCAAAGCAGAGAAGCCATCTGTTGTTCCTGAGTTTATGTTTTAAGGCTATAAAACATACCGTCAAGGCATCCGAAAATGATTTAAAGAAAAGATTTGGAATTAAGGAATTAAAGAGAGGTTAGAGCAGATTCAGTTTCTCAACTGTCTCTGTCTTGCTTCCTGTTGCTCTTGGATGCTAATGTCACGTTCAATAGCAGCCCATGATCGTTTTAGTTCAGCCCTATTGGTCGATGTTTGTAATATAGTGTTAAATAAACTTAGGGCAATGCTGGTTTGATCTTGAAGGCCCGGTTCTACGTTAGGTTGTGTTCTATTAGGGACAGTCATGGATGATATATTTTTAAAAGGTTGCTAAAAGGGGTTTTTAATAAATTGGCTACTTCAGACTTCCTGAGACGATATAAATGAAAATAGTTTCAAAATATATAATAGTAATGTAAAAGCACATTCAAGGCCGTTTCCTGGTTTTGTAACAAATTTGAATTTTGTAAACAACGAAACACAATACAGCGAAATATAAGGATTTTATCGAGAAAGAATCTTATACTCTGATTGACGATGATGAAAGAGAAACAAGATTTCTAACAGAGTTAAATATTAAGGAATAGAAGGTTTTACAGGTCTTAAAATCACTAAAGTAATTTCAGAGGAAAGACTGCAATACTTTCAACATCCAAACCAATCTGAAAAATAAACAACAATGTATATAAATTCAAATTGATTTACTTGTTAGAAGAACACTTTGAAAGGAAAATTTAACAAAGCATGGTAAACAAGGGAAGACACATAGTTACAAAATTGCAGGATCCAGAATCTTGTTTGCGATTTATATTCCGATGAACCTAAAACTGTATTTAAAAAAATGGCTATCTCTCAAAATTTCTGAAGCCTTTGCCTCGTCTTTTGAAACTATATTTATACATTTCGGTTAAAGTTTCTTATTGGTAACTAACCAACTCCAAAATATTACGGTTACATAAAATAATGTTAACCGTTTACATTTTCTTTCAAAATTCTAATAAATAAAAACATTTCTTAAAATTTTAAATCTGCGTTGACGAACTTTGTTTCTCTGCTTCAACGCATGGAACACATTTGCACAAAAAGTTTACTAAGACCCTGGGAGCCTCAGGTATCTCATTTTCTTCGAAAGAGAAAAATCTTCTATGTAAGTCTGGTAACTGACTTTCTATTGTTTTCCCTGTGAATTTAATATTTTCCAACCTTGAACTGGAAGCTACCATCCACTTATTTATTTTTGCATTGTTGACCAATTTAATATTTGAGATTTCTGCTTTCCTTTCTTCGAGCTCTTCTCTTGACTTCAGCTGATGCCTGACAATGTTGATTTCACCTAACAACCCAGAACAACCATCTACCCCAATATTTAATGAATCTTTCTCAAGGAGATTAAAGATTCTTTGACAGTTTTCGTTGACTTCCTTTGTAATTCTTTTATGTTCGGCCAATTTCGATTCCCAGACTTTTATCATTACATCCCCTTTCATCTGTTTAGAAATAGATAATTTCTGATTTTTTCCAATTTGATCTTTTAGTGAAGAAGTAACTGCTTTCTGAAAAGTAGTCCTTGTTGCTTTTGCTTCTCTTTCTTTCTGGAATACCTGTTCCATGGACCTATTTGATTTCTGAAAATAGTTCTGGATTGTTTTCAGATTGCAGAATACTTTGTGTTGTTCCTCTTCCATTTTTGCATAAATCTCTGATGCTTGAGTCTTGAAATGTTTGATTTCAATTACCTGGTTAGCAATTGAAATAATCTTATCTTGCAAAAATTTATTTTCATCGCCCATCTTTTGAACCTGTTCTTGAGTGACCTGTATCATATGTTTTGCTTCATTCAAGTTTTCATTCAACTTTTGGATTTCTTGTATGTCTTTAAGTCTGGCTTGTTCTAGACCCTTCTGTATTCCCCAGCCGATAATTCTTTCATTTGGATTGATCCTGTCTTGCAACTGGGCTATCTCTTGATCTTTTTGCTCAAGCATAGTTGTTAGATTTCCTACAGAAAACATGTTAGCCGATGCTATAGCACCCATGGTTCTTTCTAACTCTATAGCGAATTCTCCTTCTTTGATTTTCTTTCCATCAATGATAATTTTATGTCTTTTGATTGTTCTTTCTCCTACAGGATGAATTTCCTGTTTCAAGACAACTCTTCGTTTTTTACTGAAAAAATAATCAGATGAGGGGATTTCATCTCTTGAGATTGGCTCTAGGTCACTTACATATAGAACTCCTTCATGAGGGGTTCCGAAAGTAGATTGTAGTGGATTCAATGCTGTGATAGGACTGCCAAGTTCCTTTGAAGCTGTTCCCCCAATATTTTCTGGAATATCATCAAGAACTAATGAACTTGTTTCCAGTCCTTTTCCCTTTTCTTTCCCTGGTTCTTTTATCTGAGAACCCTTTGTATTTTGAGGAGGTAATTTAGGATCTTTTGACTTATCTTTGTCACTTGACTTATCCCGAACATCAGTTTCAAACCCTGGAGGGGATTCTTCCTGTTCTGGCAATGAAATTGACATTTCACCTTGTAAAATCTTCGGCAGGCACCTTAGCCTATGTCGTTGAAAAGATGAAAACCCCACCTATGCATCAGGTGACAAGGATTTCACTCTATTCTGCACTTCCTCATAAGATTTAACATCTTTGAAAATATCATCGAAAACAGAAATTTCATGTTCATAGGCTTTCAAATTGCAATGCATGTAATGCCGACTAATTATTTGATAAGGGTCATGTTTCCTGAGCTCGATGTCTACTAGCTAAAGTTCCTCCAATGACTCGGCCTCTGATTTAGAATGACCTATGTTCAATAAGGTAAATTTCTCGATATGAACAGGGAAGGATGGCCATGCCTTTTTCTGAAGGGCTTTTAATTCTAACCCAATACCACCTTTGGCTAACTGATAAGCCACTTCTCTGCATACCAATCTATCTGGTAAAAACTTCGGGAGTGCGTGAGGCGGAATGGAACAGCCATAAACCCTTACATAAGAAAACTTTTCCTCAATAAACCAGTCGGCGACTAATTTGAGGTTTTCTGTGACCGCGTTAGAAATGCGAGGGGGTTCGCATCCAAATAATATTTTGTGCAGAGGAATAATTACATAATGGAAAACATCATAAAAACATCTTTTGCATTTTCTTCCCAGAGAGCTGAGTGGTACTTATGAACAGGCTCTGGGCAAGAAACGTTCCAACTCCAATTCATTAAGGGGAAAGGAGTCATAAAAAAAATGGCATCCATTATATATGCAGACATATAAAAAGACACTGGTTTTCCTTTTGACTTAGCTTCTTTATACTTTACAACCTCTAATGTGAGGTTATCTGACAAAATTTTATGCCAGTTAAAGCTTCATCCTTCTGAAACTTCCTCTAGGAATGGTGTCCAGCCTGCATGAAAGTGACAAGGATCCTTTCTCCCGAAAAGTCTACATAACATAATTGCTACATAAACCATATATTCGTTTAAGGAAGCAGTGGCGTAAATCCCATGTATATCATCCCTAAACTTATTTTCATCCATGGCACATCCTTTAATTATGTCGGGGTATTTCTGGTCCGCTTCAATGCATTCTTTCCTTTGAAACTCAGCTAAAAACTCAGAATTAAAGGTCTGTCTATAATTGGGCAAGAGCTTATACATTAATTGAATGTGATCAGGCCTGAATGAGCCGATGACAACTCCTTTCTCGTTCAGAATGCTTCTTGTCGGGATATCCACTCTATCTAGAGCCCAGCCTATCATATCGGTATACGACACAAGTCTTGGACGTGCAACAACCTTATGAAGCTCAGACTCGGCGATATCTCGGAGGTAATTTTCCGAATCAGTGGCTGCATATTTGAGTTCATCCTCCATCTTTTCGGAAATTCCAATCCACGATTTGATGGAGTGTACGCCGAGTGGAGAAGTATCAGAAATAATATCGCCTTCTTGTTGGTCTTCAGTTTTCTTCGAAGCTTTTTTGGGTGCCATAGCTCTGCATTAAGCTTGAAAATCTGTCACAGAGAGTGGATGAGAAGACTTAGCTTTGAAATAGAAATACAGATGTTTCAAACGTTTTTCTTCGAATATATCATAAAACTATTGAGATTCGTACCTCTATCACGAAGTTAAGGCTCTTAATGCAAAAGATATTTTCGAAGATATGCATTTAATGTTTGTACTTAGTCTTTCTCGGTGTTTTCAAATATAATAGAAACTTACTAAATCGGACAATGACACATTAAAGGACATTCAAAGAAAGTTTAACTTTAAGCCTTGTTTAGAAGGATGATTAATTAGCGTTGATCTTGAATTAAATTTGAAAACCTACTTTTCGGAGTTTCGACACTTTTGATGTCGAAGAAAAATGTCATCAAAGAATCCCGATGGTCGAAATCGTGATGTATTATTTTAAATTAAAACGTTTTTAGTGTGTTAATTGATTGAGATTAGACTTTTTCGGGATTTCGTTAATTGAGAAATCGGGGATCGAGATTTCAGGAAATCTGATGACATGAAACATGCTTCTCATAAAACTGCGAATCCCGATATCGCGATGTAATTATTTAACTATTAATCATTCTTAGCGGTGATTAGATTAATTAAAAAATTTACTTAAGGATTAAATGTATCGCGAAATTGGGAAATCGGGAAACGCAATGACAAGATTATTTGATCTTATAAAACCGCGAATCCCGATATTGCGACGTGATTAACTTAACCTTTAAACCCTTTTAATTCTGAATTAAGTAATTTATGTTTTAATTAAGTCTGAAGTATCAGTAAATCGGGGATCGGGGTTTCACAATTTGATTGGCATTAAAAATTTGTTTACGTCAAACCCCGAATCCCGATTTCTTTATCATTTAACTGAAATATTCACAAATTTAAAATTATGCTTTTTCTAAATAACTTTTGAAAAAAATATTTAAACAACAAAAGGCATAGTGAATTTATGGGTGATGAAAATCTTGTTTGAAGAAATCCGAAAAAATCAAGGTCTATTTCAACATAGGCTCCAACTGGGGACCTCGTCTCCCTACGGGATGAGGAGAACATGCATACTCAGTGCCTTCATTGGGTAAATGGTGTCAAGGGTTTATCTCCGATAAACTGATCAAAGAGAAGAAAAAGATTATATAAAGTCTTTGAAAACACTTTCAATATTCTTAATTTACTTGAAATTCAATATAGTCTTCTTCAAAGTTCTTCTTTCTGTTCCAAAATTGAGTTATTATTGAGATGATTAGAACAATCTTTGGAAACTCAACAGATTATTGAACATTTTAGCTTGCAACAATCAAAATAAAATTTATAATTTTTTAAAATGGGAAGCTCTATTTTGACTTAGGATGAATATCCGGTTTTGAAAAATTGATAACTAGAATAGAGTTATAGAAAAGTATGACAACCTTACAGATACCTCAGATATTGCTTCACTTCCAGCGGGCCTGTTCAGTACCCCGGTGAAGTTATCTATCCCTTTTACTGAATTTCCTTTCACCCCTTCGAGTGTTAATTTTATGTTCAGACATTTCTTCACTGCTAGTAGGCCTGTTCAGTACCCCGGTGAAGTTATCTATTTCTTTTCTATTTAGACGAGGGAAATCATTTAAATGAATTTCCTTTCATCATCTGTAGGACTAGATGGGGGCAATCAATCATGAATTTCCTTTCACCATCTGTCTTATAGTTAGCTTATTCCTACGAAGCGGGGGCAATCAATGATACTTAATATATCAGGGGTGGTGATCTGTGTAAAATTTTATAATATGGGTTTGTCAACTTGTTTTGGTTATTCTAGACCAATTTTTCTCAACCTTCAAAACCCCTCGGTCTGTAGAGATAAAAGGGAAAAATATTTTCAAGGAATCTTCTTTTGAGCAAGCTTTAAAGTTCAGACAAACTGTTAAGAAACTAAAGATATTCAGAATTAACTCAAACCTAACCATTTTTAGTCGGAGAGAAAAACTATGAAAACTTCCCTAACTGAATCTAATCTTTTGATGACTTTCAAAGTCAATACAAAATCTCTCCTACTCTGATAAAAAGTTCGAAAACGTGAAAGATAGTATTGAGGGTATTAAAGGAGATTTTTCAACAATCTGTAAACCAAAACACCTCAGTTATAATTTCAAAAACAACTTAGTGAAAGTTAACTATATATATATATATATATATATGTCTTCAAAAATTGAAAAAAGAAACTGATATATACAATTTTATTTATTTATTTATATTATATTATATTTTAATTTTTTTTTTTTTATTCCATGTAATGCTTTAAAAATCACCCATTAACAGGGGCATTCAGGATTTTACCATCCAAATTTTCCATTAGAAATGAATTGTTTCCTTCAGAAGATGATACCTTAAAGGGTCCATACCAAATATGATCGAATTTACCATTTTTTCCTGAATCTTCTTTCCGAGCATCCCACCTCAAAACCATATCTCCTGGGAGAAAGTTCCTGTTCTTGGCTTTGTGATCAAATAACATCTTCATATTGTCCTGTTACTTCTGTAACTTTTCATCTATTACATCCCTGTGCTGCTGAACTTCAATCAGCTGGTTTATCCTTCTAGTGAGAGGATTTGGCTCTTCCTTCTCATCCTTCCATAGTTTCATCACAGGAAGTGCTAATTTTATGGGCAACACTACATCTGTTCAATAAACCATTTGAAAGGGAGAAGTACCGATAGAATTTTTTGTGCCTATCCGATTTTCCCATAGAGCATATTTTAAATGTAAATGCCAAGATTTTTTATTTTCATTTAAGACTTTCTTGATTATACTGATCAATCTTTTGTTAGAAGATTCTGCCAGACCGTTTCCTTGCAGATAGTATGCTGTGGAATGTCCCAACACAATATTATATTTCTGGCAAAAACTGACCATTTCCATAGACTTGAAAGCCTGTGCATTGTCTGTGACTATTTTTCTAGGACAACCAAATATTGACAATGTATTCTCTTCTAGAAAGTCTATAACTACTGAATCAATGGCTTTCCTTTTTTGGATAGCTTCCACCCATTTGGTGAAATAGTCAGTAGCGGTCAGAATCCACTTATGTTGGGCACTTGAGTGAGGATTTATCTCACCTATGAAGTCAAGTCCCCATTGCTGAAAAGGAGCTTCTATCTTAACTGGGACTAATGGCATTATTGGTAACTTATGTTTCCCCATGAAGAATTGACAGGGGCTGCAAGATCGTACTTTAGCATTGACATCTGGGAAAAGTTTAGGCCAATAATAACCAGCTTTCAGGATTTTATATGTTGTGGCTCTCCAAGCATGGTGCCCTCCACAGACTCCTTCATGAAATTGATTTATAACTTCCTCTTTTTCTGATTCGACCAGACAGACTAAGAGGAAACCAAGCGGGTCTTTCCATTATAATCGTTTCTCGGAAATACAGTATTTAACTGCATGCAGCTTCAGTGTTCTAGCTTTGGAAGGTGACAAATCATATGGACATTTCAAGGTTAATAAGTATGTTACTATTTCCTTATACCAATTTGATGAAGCGAATTTGTCCTCGATCTTGTTTTCGATTATTTGGTCATCAAGTTCATTTATATCTATCCATCCTTCTTCTTCTTGAGCACTGTTTATCCCCAGAGCCCTGAAATTGGATTCAGCTAGAAGTTTATCTAAACCCTGTCCTTTTATCAATTTAGTCGGTTTAACCTCCAATTCAAACTCTTGAAGTTTTGCAAGCCATCTTCCTCTTTTACCGTCACTGTCTGCTTGGACCAAGATATCCTTTACAACACTAGTGGGTACATATGCAATCACTTTAGAATGTAATACATACGTTCTGAAAGATTTCAATGCTTTTACCATAGCGTAGGCTTACTTTTCCATTATATTGTATTTAAGCTCAGCATCTCAGAGGCTTTTACTAAAGAAGGCTATGGGTTTCTCAAAACCTTCTTCATTCTTCTGAAGGAGTACAACAACAAGCGTATGTTCGGAGGCAAATGAAAAAATTAGAAAATCTTTAAGATAATCTGGACTTGCTAGTACTGGTGCCTCACTTATAACTTTTTTAATGTGGGCAAAGGATGCCTTAGCTTCTACTGTCCACTTTAATTCGCTGTTCTTTCTGAGCATATCTATAATTAATTTAACAATTTCAGCGAAGTTAGGAACAAATCTTCTCAAGAAATTTATTTTTCCTAAAAATGATTGAATTTCTTTAACATTCCTAGGAATAGCTAATGTATCTATAGCCTCTACTCTTTTTGGATCAATCCTGATTCCATCTCGGGATACTATATGACCCAACAACTTACCTTCCTGCATAGGGAAATGAGACTTTTTAGGATTTAAGGATAGACCAAACCTGCGACATTTTTCAAATGTTTGTTTGAGATGAATCATATGGTCTTCATCTAATTTTGAAAAAACAGTAAGATCATCCAGATATATAACTACGAACTTGTCCCATTTGCCAACAAAAGCAATATCCATCGCTCATTGAAAAGTAGCTCCTGCATTCATTAGTCCAAATGGCATTTTATCATACATAAACGTGCCCCAAGGAGTGGTAAATGCAGTTTTTTCCTTGTCAGGCTCACTAACAACAATTTGATTATATCCTGAAAAGCCGTCAATTATGGACATTCTAGTGGCCCTGCTACTTTTTCAAGAACGTGGTCCATTTTTGGTAGAGGATAATTACCTTTAAGAGAAGATTTATTTAGATTTCTGAAGTCAACGCATAATCTGATTTCCCCATTTTTCTTTCTAACTGGGACTAGATTAGCTACCCAATCAGAATATCTTAAGGGAACAATAATCTTAGCGTCTAGAAGTTTTTTAACTTCTCTCTCAATGACAGGTAATAAAATCAGGTTAAACTGTCGGAGTTTTTGTTTGAAAGGTTTAATGCCTGGTTTAAGTGGTATTTTTTGTTCTATCACCGACGTGTCATATGTTTTTAAATCTTCGTATGACCATGCGAACACATCTTTATATTTTTTCAACAACTCTGTGTATTTGTTTTTGTTTTCTACTGATAAAAATTTAGATAACTTAACCATTTTGGGGTTATCTACAGTTCCTATGTTACAATCTTCAACCTCCTCTGGCTGAGGTTGTAGAGTAGTTTTAGAAGGAATGTCATATTTATTAAAGAGTCTTTCCAAAGGGATTAGACCTTTGGGGATTTGGTTGTTCTTCAGAACGAGCATCCGGTGGTCAACAATTTTATCAAGATATTCTTTCGAATCTTCCCCTTCTTGCATGATCCAAATTGGATCATTTTGATTCTCCTGATCATTATACGTTTCAACAAATTCATCTAAATATTCAAGAAATTTTCTAAGCTGCTCATCGTCTTCGAAAACCTGCCAATGTTGTATATTATTAGGTATTGAAGGGCGATGTCTCACTTGTATATGATATTTTAAATTAAAAGCAGTCGGGGGTGTAAAAGTTGATGCAACTTTTTCTAAAGCATCAGCCTGTTGATTTTCGGATCTAGGAACGAAATGAAAATTCACAGAAGTAAAGAAGTTTTCAATTAAATCCTAGACACAATTTATATAAGACCGTAATATAGGAAGCTTAGCTTGATATTGCCGATTTACTTGTTTTATGATTAATTCAGCATCACCAAAGACTTCAAGATTTTTAATTTTCATCCTTCTAGCAGCTTCTAATCCAAGTACTAGAGCTTCATATTCACACACGTTATTTGTACAATCTGTATACCACTGGAGCCTATATGAAAAAGGAATAACAAATTGATTGTCGGGAGCAATAAGAAGAGCTCCAACCCCAACTCCAAGATAGGAGGATGCACCATCAAAATACATTTTCCATATACCAGTATTATATACATCTTTCTTTATTTCTTCTTTTTCAATTTTTTCTTCTGTACATTTATCATCTACATCTAATTCAAAATCGTCATCTAACGATAAAATACAATTTCCTAAATCTTGGTCAGCAATATAAACTGGATGATTGTTAGGGTTATTTGGGTCACTTACAGTAAATGCTAACCGAGTTTCTCTGTAAAGCTGAGTGAATTGACCTCCGAAAATAGGGATTGTAGCATATGTCATATCTAGCTGGAGGGATCCTCCAAGCTTAGCGCCCCATGACCTAGATAATAGCATTCCATATTTTGGGGGGATATCAGTGACTACTACATCCATAAGGATAATTTTAGCGGGTATCTTAGCCAAATTCACCACTAGGTCTTTAATCATTCATATGCATTTAACTTTCCTTGAATCGAAGGAATACAAATTACCATAGGGTCTTGTGATTTCGAGACCAAGTTTTTCCATTATCGCTTTTGGCATAACATTATGTGAAGCTCCAGAATCCAACATACAGTTATGTAAAAGGTGATAAAAAATAGTTAGTGTAATATAAAAAGGATGCACTGTATCTCTTGCACCTTCGATGTGTGGACCGAAAACTATGATAGGCTTATCATCTTCTAAGTTGATAGCGTCGGCCTGACTTTCATCTTCAGAAAAATTTATCATTTTGGCGATTTGTTTTCGGTATACTGGATTTTTTGCTAATTTGACAAGGGGAATAGGAATTTTGATCTTACTTATTTTGTTTTCCAAGTTAAAGTTTCCTAGAGCCTTGTCATTCTCAATGTTTGGGGCTTCCATACCTTTTTTCTCGGTTTTACGTTGAGATGTAACCTTATTTTCTTTTATTGGGGCTCATGTATTTACAGGGGTTTTTCCTACTGGTTCTAACTGTACAGGGTTATCGGTTGTATTTCTTTTTGCAGAGTGTCTATCTGCAGCTTTTGGATTTACCTCATCAGCCTCGTTTCTCAGCAAAATCTTTTTTTTCGGAACATTTGGGAGATTTTTATTTCTTGGTCTTAGATTGTATTTTCCTTGTAAGTCAGCAATAATATCATCTGCAATATTTTGATATATACAATCATCAGTGATATTGTTGTTAATTTTATCTTCTGATTTAATTTCTTTAATCAAAGATGCTTCATAATCCTGTCTAGATAAATAAGGAGACTTATTATCATCACCAAGATTATGAATATCTTCATCCAATTCTTCAAAATCGCCAAAATCTTCCTCTCCAATATAATCTTCACTTTTAAAGGGTGCTTGAATTTTTTGATCTTCATTTTTTATTGTTTTATGCGGTCCCCGAGGTTCAGGATTTTTTCGGAAATCTTTTCTGGGAAAATTATCTCTTCTGGGTTTTTCTAGCTCCATTTTCAAAATTTTGTTTGAGAGTTGCTGAATGACCCTATCCATCTCATCTATTCTATATCCAAAAGATTTTCCTGACCCTGAAGGTCCACCTTGTTCTTTAAATTTTTTATTTTCTTTATTTCCAGTGTCGATCTTTGCTTTAAGCTTACCTGATGCCATCATATTGGATTCAATTTCAACTGCATCGTCCTGCATTTTAGAGAGATCTAATGATCTCCTTTCTCTTAATAGTAAAGAAAAGTCAGGATCAAAGGCACCAACAAAAGTCACTTTTGCTGCAGGTTGTGAAGGTTT
The DNA here is from genome assembly GCA_009831015.1 of Picea engelmannii. Taxonomy (NCBI): domain Eukaryota; kingdom Viridiplantae; phylum Streptophyta; class Pinopsida; order Pinales; family Pinaceae; genus Picea; species Picea engelmannii. Next base: position 60,659 of record ML779337.1, read on the forward strand.
AACTTCAGCTGGAATTTTATTATATAATTTATTAAACCTCTGTATGAATTCTAGAACTGACTCAGAGTTTTTCTTTTTGAGGGCTCCGAATTTGGTTATATAGTAGAGTTGATCCTTCCTTTCACCCCATTGTTTGATGAATGCACTCTCAAGCTCTTCATAGGATCTCAAGGATCCAGCTAGTAAGGATCAAAACCAAGTTCTTACCTGTCCCTCAAAAGTTTGAACAAGTAATCTAGAATACACATCTTCATGTTCTATTCCAAGTATATCTGCAAATTGATCGAAAAAATTAATATGTTCTTGTGCAGTAAGATCACCCTCCCCTGTAAATTTCGAGAGGCTCTTCATATAATTCTCAGGAAGATCATGAAGAGGAACAGGAAGAACGAGGGGATCATATCTAGCAGCCACTTTGGCAAAAATCCTGAGAAGTGGTACTTGACCACCTCCAGGAGCACCACCTCTAGGAGCACCACCTCCAGCTCCAACACCTCCTTGTGCTGCCATGGTTAAATTTGGGACTGAAGTTTGGACAGTGTGTGGATAAGATTCTCGGAAGGCTGGAGACGAAACTTCGGGAAAAGAGAAAGTATCAAAAGAAGGGGGAAGTGAAAGTGATCTTTCAAAATTTTCTGATGAGTTTGATTGTGTACAGTTAGGCTGATCTGTAGAATAAGCTGATAAAAGGATTTGTTTAATTGATTTTTTGTGATTTTAAATTTTTTTCCGGATTAGAGACTGGTGAGGTCTGTTTACTATCCAGGTTTTTTCTGGTGTTTTTATGGCTACTAGCCAGTTTATTTAGTGTGGAGTTGCCAAGTGAAAGATAATTTAGCCTTAGAAAGTTTTCTGTTCTTGTTCACTATCAACAATAGAAAATGTCAATGTCATTCTTCCCAGGGAAATAATTCATTTCTTCGATCCCTGGCAATGATGCCAAAAAGATGTTGTTCTTGAGTTTATGTTTTAAGGCTATAAAACATACCATCAAGGCATCCGAAAATGATTTAAAGAAAAGATTTGGAATTAAGGAATTAAAGAGAGGTTAGAGCAGATTCAGTTTCTCAACTGTCTCTATCTTGCTTCCTGTTGCTCTTGGATGCTAATGTCACGTTCAATAGCATCCCATGATCGTTCTAGTTCATCCCTATTGGTCATTTTTTGTAAGATAGTGTTAAATAAACTTAGGGCAATGCTGGTTTGATCTTGAAGGCCCGGTTCTACGTTAGGTTGTCTGCTATTAGGGACATTCATGGATGATATAGTTTTAAAAGGTTGATAAAAGGGGTTTTTAATCAATTGGTTACTTCAGACTTCCGGAGACGATATAAATGAAAACAGTTTCAAAATCTATAACAGTAATGTAAAAGCACATTCAAGGTCGTTTCCTGGTTTTGTAACAAATTTGAATTTTGTAAACAACGAAACACAATACAGGGAAATATAAGGCTTTTATCGAGAAAGAATCTTATACTCCGATTGACGATGATGAAAGAGAAACAAGATTTATAACAGAGTTAAATATTAAGGAATAGAAGGTTTTACAGGACTTAAAATCACTAAAGTAATTTCAGAGGAAAGACTGCAATACTTTCAACATCCAAACCAATCTGAAAAATAAACAACAATGTATATAAATTCAAATTGATTTACTTGTTAGAAGAACACTTTGAAAGGAAAATTTAACAAAGCATGATAAACAAGGGAAGACACATAGTTACAAAATTGCAGGATCCAGAATCTTGTTTGCGATTTATATTCCGATGAACCTCAAAACTGTATTTACAAAAATGGCTATCTCCCAAAATTTTTGAAGCCTTTGCCTCGTCTTTTGAAACTATATTTATACATTTCGGTTAAAGTTTCTTGTTGGTAACTAACCAACTCCCTAATATTACGGTTACATAAAATAATGTTAACCGTTTACAATTTCTTTCAAAATTCTAATAAATAAAAACATTTCTTAAAATTTTAAATCTGCATTGACGAACTTTCTTTCTCTGCTTCAACGCATGGAACACATTTGCCCAAAAAGTTTACTAAGACCCTGGGAGCCTCAGGTATCTCATTTGCTTCGAAAGAGAAAAATATTCTATGTAAGTCTGGTAACTGACTTTCTATTGTTTTCCCTATGAATTTAATATTTTCCAACCTTGAACTGGAAGCTACCATCCACTTATTTATTTTTGCAATGTTGACCAATTTAATATTTGATATTTCTGCTTTCCTTTATTCGAGCTCTTCTCTTGAATTCAGCTGATGCCTGACAATGTTGATTTCTCCTAACAACCCAGAACAACCATCTACCCCAATATTTAATGTATCTTTCTCAAGGAGATTAAAGATTCTTTGACAGTTTTCATTGACTTCCTTTGTAATTTTTTTATGTTCGGCCAATTTCGATTCCGAGACTTTTATCATTACATCCCCTTTCATCTGTTCAGAAATAGATAATTTCAGATTTTTTCCAATTTGATCTTTTAATGAAGAAGTAACTACTTTCTGAAAAGTAGTCCTTGCTTCTTTTGCTTCTCTTTCTTTCTGGAATGCATGTTCCATGGACCTATTTGATTTATGAAAATAGTTCTGGATTGTTTCCAGATTGCAGAATACTTTGTGTTGTTCCTCTTCCATTTTTGCATAAATCTCTGATGCTTGAGTCCTGAAATGTTTGATTTCAATTACCTGGTTAGCAATTGATATAATCTTATCTTGCAAAAATTTATTTTCATCGCCCATCTTTTGAACCTGTTCTTGAGTGACCTATATCATATGTTTTGCTTCATTCAAGCTTTCATTCAACTTTTGGATTTCTTGTATGTCTTTGAGTCTGGCTTGTTCTAGACCCTTCTGTATTCCCCAGCCGATAATTCTTTCATTTTCCTTCAGCCTGTCTTGCAACTGGGCTATCTCTTGATCTTTTTGCTCAAGCATAGTTGTTAGATTTCCTACAGAAAACATGTTATCCTATGCTATAGCACCCATGGTTCCTGCTAACTCTGTAGCAAATTCTCCTTCTTTGAGTTTCTTTCCATCAATGATAATTTTATGTCTTTTGATCGTTCTTTCTCCTACAGGATGAATTTCATGTTTCAAGACAACTCTTCATTTTTTACTGAAAAAATAATCAGATGAGGGGATTTTATCTCTTGAGATTAGCTCTAGGTCACTTACATATAGAAATCCTTCATGAGGGGTTCTGAAAGTAGACTGTAGTGGAGTCAATGCTGTGATAGGACTGCCAAGTTCCTTTGAAGTTGTTCCCCCAATATTTTCTGGAATATCATCAAGAACTATTGGACTTGTTTCCAGTCCTTTTCCCTTTTCTGTCCCTCGTTCTTTTATCTGAGAACCCTCTGTGTTTTGAGGAGGTAATTTAGGATCTTTTGACTTATCTTTATCACTTGACTTATCCTGAACATCAGTTTCAAACCCTGGAGGGGCTTCTTCCTGTTCTGGCAATGAAATTGGCATTTCACCTTGTAAAATATTCGACAGGCACCTTAGCCTATGTCATTGAAAAGATGCAAACCCCACCTGTGCATCAGGTGACAAGTCTTCCACTCTATTCTGCACTTCCTCATAAGATTTAACATCTTTGAAAATATCATCCAAAACAGAAATTTCATGTTCATAGGCTTTCAAATTGCAATGTATGTAATGCCGACTAATTATTTGATAAGGGTTGTGTTTCCTGAGCTCGATGTCTACTAGCTTAACTTCCTCCAATGAATCGGTCTCTGATTTAGAATGACCTATGTTTAATAAGGTAAATTTCCCGATATGAACAGGGAAGGATGGCCATGCCTTTTTCTGAAGGGCTTTTAATTCTAACCCAATACCACCTTCTGCTAACTGATAAGCGACTTCTCTGCATACCAATATATCTGGTAAAAACTTCGAGAGTGCGTGAGGTGGAATGGAATAGCCATAAACCCTTACATAAGAAAACTTTTCCTCAATAAACCAGTCGGCAACTGATTTGAGGTTTTCTGTGACCACGTTAGAAATGCGAGGGGGTTCGCATCCAAATAATATTTTGTGCAGAGGAATAATTACATAATGGCAAACATCATAAAAACATTTTTTGCATTTTCTTCTCAGAGAGCTGAGTGGTACTTATGAACAGGCTCTGGGCAAGAAATGTTCCAACTCCAATTCATTAAGGGGAAAGGAGTCATAAAACAAATGACATCCATTATATATGCAGACATATAAAAAGACACTGGTTTTCCTTTTGACTTAGCTTCTTTACACTTTACAACCTCTGATGTGAGGTTATCTGACAAAATTTTATGCCAGTTAAAGCTTCGTCCTTCTGAAACTTCCTCTAGGAATGGTGTCCAGTCTGCATGAAAGTGACAAGGATCCTTTCTCCCGAAAAGTCTACATAACATCATTGCTACATAAACCATATATTTGTTTAAGGAAGTAGTGGCATAAATCCCATGTATATCAGCCCTAAACTTATTTTCATCCCTGGCCCATCCTTTAATTATGTCAAGGTATTTCTGGTCCGCTTCAATGCATTCTTTTCTTTGAAACTTGGCTAAAAACTCAGAATTAAAGGTGTGTTTATAATTGGGCGAGAGCTTATACATTACTTGAATGTGCTCAGGCCTCAATGAGACGATGACAACTCCTTGTTGTTTATGGATTAATCCGTAAGTGCGGACACGAACCGATCTCCCTAGATCCACCTGGATCTAGAACAAAACATGACAGAATACTACTCTTTCCCTAGATCTAACCTATTGAGTGAACTAAGAGATAGAGGAATATGGACATACCTTATGAATGCTTTCCTAAGTCTCTGTTGTTCCAAGATTTGCTCCAATGCTCTTGCTCTGTTCAGATCATGACAGAACAAACAAATCAAAGTAAAGGCAGATTAATATATTCAATAGCTAGTCTATACATGTGATCAAGGAATCATGTAATAAAGTGACATCATCTTTATGGGAAAGGGACATATTACTGTATTGATTAATTGAAAGAGAAACTTACAAC
>ML779337.1:103146-155733 GCA_009831015.1 Picea engelmannii
AGACTAGTCTTGTTGATTGGATTGGATGCATACATAAAATACTATAAGGGTGATAGTTATTGATTATTAGTACATGCACGAGACTTGTATGTAATAGCTACACATGCATTTCTTGTACATGTACACTAGTATGTATGAGTTTTATTGGCTTACTTACTAATAGTGTCGGTTAATTGTCATGAATGTGTGAACCCTGTTTCTTTTCCTTTGTACCATGAGATACCTTAACTTCGGAACGAAGTTTCCTAAAGGGTGGGTGTATGTAACAACCCTGCTTAAATAGATGTATAGGGATGATTAATTATAATTAATTTGATAATTTGACTGTCCTAATATGTTAGTTAAACAATAATTATTTCTTAAATAATATTAACTAATTAATTATTATTAATTATTTGTCCATATCTGTCAATGATTAATTAATTATTAATTGACTCATTAATTAATTGAGTAAATAATTAAAGGGGGTTAATAATTTAATGTATTGAAGATTTACATATACGGAGGGGGGGGGAAGAAACATTAAATATGGGGATAAGATATTAAATATAGGTATAAGATAATAAATATAAGGGGATAAGATAATAAATAAGGGGATAAGATAATAAATAAAGGGATAATGAAATTAATGAAAGGGGGAGAGTCGATGAAGGGGAATATGACGGGGAAGAGTCTTACGGGGAAGGGATTCTGGTGGAAGGAGGAAGCATTTGGAGAGGAGGAAATATTTATGTGGGAGATTTTCTGTGGAGATCTCAGGTGTGAGGAGTTTGTCTTTGGGGGTTTTTGGTGAATCAGAAGCAGGGGGCACCAGTTTGTTGGGGGTTTTGGGCACGGGGGCCAGGATATCCTTACGGTATCCTGGAGCTAGGGAGCCAGACAAGATACTCCTAGTTGGCCGGGAGGAAAACTCGGTTTTCGGCAGTGTTTGACACAGTTTCAATTTCAACAATGGACAACTAGATCAACGGGGGAATTAGCATCAAGAAAAGGTAATTTATTTATTATGTTAAGTAATTCTTATGCTGCGGATATAATTTTAATCTCTGCTGAATATTTTGGCTATATGCTGGTGAATGAGTTATTTATGTAAATTGAAAGGAATTACAGGTTTAATTGTATGAAATTTTGGAATTAAATAATTTAGGTTACTACAATATCTTGTCTATTGAGAAAGGCATCTTTCTCATCGGGGGAATAAATCTCTACTTACATTGCCATATTAATTTGGTACAAGCCTCTAAATCTGAGATGAAGCATAACTTTTGGCTTCCACTCCAAATAGTTATGAGGCATGAGAAGTATTGTCGACGAATAATCCATCTTTTCTTTGTTCTTCAATCTTCGGTACCTGCAAAAAGAGTCTGGTGTGTCTTTTTCCTAGAAATCCATCGGATCTGATTCAATGTAAATGTGGGTGAACCTACACAGATAATATCTAGCTAGAAAAGGACATACATGATTTGCAGAAAAATTAGAAAAGACAGAAACAAGAGAGAGAGAATCAAAGAGTTGTATTAATTGTATTCCACACTCAAAGAGTGAATGATTTATAATAGATATAGGTTACATGAGTAACTAATGAGACATAGTAGTGATCTAGAGAGATCTAGACACTCATTGATAGACAGTAGAGTGAACTGCCACCTAGTCCTAGTTAATTGATCCATGCAATCATCAGTTAACTAAGACACATGTGTGGAAGTGAGAGAGACACATGAAATTTTTGGTGATCAAACTGAGGTTTCCATGCATGAGTGACTTACACTAGTCTAACTGAGTGTAACTGACTCTGAAATGAAGAGGAACACCCTATTTTGTAGGGGAATATTCTCTAGAGAGAATATTCTCATCTAAGGAATCATTCTCAATATTGGACTATCAAACTTAGGAAAATAATTCTAGGTGAGTGTGTAACATCTACAACACTTTATAGGTACGTGTTGTGGTTGAGGTGGCATAATTGCTCTAACTATTTTTTGAAGTAGTTAGGGTTTTCCTTTATATGACTTTCCATGATTCCTTTTTGGAGTAAACCACATTTAATTAATGTTTCATTTGATTTTCATTAATGACTTATGTCATTGAAATTTGTTCCTCCAAGTAGGGCCCACTTATTCTTTTAATAAACTTTATTTTCAAATTTTCAATTTTACTACCTTTAATAAAACCGTGCAGTGTTTTGATTTTCCATTTAAACCATGGTAAAGATTCCATATGCAATCTTCATCATCTCAACTTTCCAACGAGTCCTCCTAGGTGCAATTTCTATTCCTGGACCTCAAGATATGAGCTCATGAAGTTGAGTTGTCAAACAAATTTATCAGCAAGGAAAAAAAATGTTGGTGAATGTTCTTTAAATTTTTGAGAAACTATAGCCAGTTCCAGCCATTGAAACATATTCCAACATCTTCCTCGTCGAAATATCTTTCCAACTAGGTATAATTTTCATGATTATGATTCCCAGATCTAAAGATATGGCCTTCAAAAGATTAATGCTCAGCATTCGCTGATCGATCTTCACCGGGCAATCTAGGCCCTTGGTTCAAATTTGCCTTCTTCCTTTTGAAATTCAACTTTTTGGTTAAAATCTTATCCCACGTGTATGGGAGTATGGGTATTTTAATGGTATATAATTAAAAGTATGTTATACACTTAATGTGTGAAATAAGAAGATTGTAGTGACTTAACGATTTGAGCCCTTGGAAATTAATTAATTAATTCATTAATATTTTAAATACCTAGTCAACTTCCATATCATTCCCAGTCAACATGATGTGTTAGTAGTCCGAATTTCACCATGTGTCTTTGTGTGATAAGTCAATAATATTCCACATTTCATATCTCCATTTTTTTCCACATGTCACAAGTTGTATGGTGCCATATGTTTTTCATGTGTCATCCCTCCATAGGATGTCATGTGTCATGATGTAATTGGGTAGATAAGGTGACACATGTGATCCAGGTGGATATTGGAGGCCACCCACCTCTTCCAACTAGCTTCTCTTGACAGTTTTTAGTTCAAAAAGTTCTTTTGTAATTCTTTGTAATTATGGGTTCTACACTTCCAGGGTTGTTTGAAGCCCTACACAACTTCCAGGTGGATATTGGTGGCCACCCACCTAATCCAACTGCCTTATTTTAGACGTTTTCATGTCATTACATCTTTTTGTACTTCTAGGGTCATTTTGGGGCCATAAACAATGTTTTTTTGTCTTGCCACAATCAAACTGTAGACAAAATCAGAGTTTGAGGACATAATGTGTATTTCTCGAAAAGAATTTTCGAACAGGATATCACACGCCTAAAATGGAGGTTGTGTGTAAAATTTACGACCCCAATAAGTTGAGGTACCAACTTACCCATTGGGGCCCACATAAATTTTGGTGTTTCATCTCCTAGGGTTAGTTTTTTGGATGTCTAGGGTTTTGGAATTCATGAGTAATGTTAAAAAGGCCTCTGGAGCCTCATTTCAATCATTTTTCTCAGATGGATGTGCGTATAAGCCACCTCTCTTCTCAAAGATAGCTACCACCATTCAAGCAAGTTGTTTTCAGTTCTACAGTTTTATAGTTTCAACCTATTTTATTTATTCAATAGAATTTATTGTTCACTAGATATTTGTTGTTGTTCTCAGTATCTCTTTGTTATTGTATTCAATTTGTTATTCTTTTTTTTCCTCTCATAAATCTAGATCAGTGGTTTAAGAGTGGTATGTTCTTCATTTATTTTTCTTTGTGCATGTCCCCGACAAGATCTGGGTCCAAGAAGTTGGGACTCAGACTAGTCAACCCTTTGCAATACCATCCATGCTAAGCCCAACAACAACCCATAGGGGATCAGAAGAAAGATGATGGAGCATGAGATCATTTGAAAATGTTTCTCGAGGAAGCCCTTGCACGAAAAAGGAACAAAATGATGGACAACTTTGCATAGATCCTTTGGCGGTTGCCCATAGGAGACACATATTCATCAAGTGGCCATGCAACCCCCTTCAAGGTACAAGTAAATTTTGATATTCCATTATTTTAAGGATTGATAGATGCATATACTATAGATAAATGGTTGAAGCTGCTCGAAGGGTATTTCTTGGTCCACAATTTTTTAGACAGGGAAAAGATTACTTTTTCACTCCTCAAGGTCGTCTCCCATGTTAAGGACTGGTGGGATACTTACTATGAGTAAAGGTCCATAGAGGAATCTGTAATATTTGTGGTCACCCCCACATGGGATTCCTTCAGGGATGCCATTAAAGAAAAATACTACCATGTTGGAAGCTATGACGACCAATACACAAGATGGGCGACGTTGCGTCAGGAAAGGGACCAGACAGTACCATATTCCACCAATATTTTCCATACCCTATGCACCAATTGTGTATAAAAGACTCTAAACGACATCAGGTGCTCGAATACTGTAGCTATCTACATAGATACATTCAAACCGAAATGGAGTTTCTGAACATTGCATCATTAGGTGCGGCTTATATATATTCTTTCAAGATCGAGAAGAAATTTAAGAAAAAGAGGTGAGAGTTTGGATCTACAAACTCCTCATAGACAAAGCAGGTCAAAGGAGGCCCCAACCCATAAAATAAGGGAAAGAGAAAATTGGTCTCTCTCAAGACAACCAGTCCAAGATGCAAACCAATAAATTTAATGATAATTTGAAGAAGGACATGGGAAGATGGTGTGAATACCATAAAATCCCTTGGAACAACATTGAAGAATGTTGTTCCAAGCAGTCACTGGTGGCTGAGCTAAAAGATTCTGATTCAAAGGAAGATTTTGAATCTGAATCAAATACAGAAAGTGGGAAGTGGATCATCAATGTCAAACCCAATGCCACTATCGCTACCACCAAATTCCAACCAAGCAAACCAGAAGAACCATAGGAAGGGGAACGCCTCTTTCACTCACATATGTGGGTAAAAGGGTATCCACTGCATTTCATTGTGGATAGTGGCAGTCAAAAGAACTTGATTTTAGCATAGGTCATCAAGCAGTTATACCTACCGATAACACTGCACCCACATCCCTACACCATCAAATGGCTTCACCAAGGATGAGATCTTCGCATTAGCCAACAATGTTGTATGCCCTACAAAATCAAGCCTTTCAAAGATGAGGTATTGTGTGATATTTCTCCCCTTGAAGTTTGTGATGTTATTTGAGGCCAACGATATTTTTGGAAGTGACATGTTGTGTATGATTCTAGACCCTGTAGTGTTATAATTACTTTGGGTAGAAAATTGTACAAGATACCATAGGTAGCGTCACCTACCACTATTTCTTTAATCTCCACTAAGCAATGTAGTAAGGTCATTTCACAGACCAGGAAGTTCATCCTCTTTTTGATCTATGCTCGCAACAAGAAGAAGGTCACCGCCACATCCATGACCTCTACACAGAGCCTCTCTTTGCAACAGAAGAAAGTAGACAGGATTGTGGAAGAGTACAAAGATATCTTATCCTCACCCACCAAGGTATAAATGCACTACCAAGTCAAGCATCCAATTGATCTAACCCCCAATGCACCACTGCCTAATGGACCATTCTATCCTCTCTCACTGATGGAAAATGAAGAAATAAAGCACCAGATAAAAGAGCTACTTCAAAAGGGGCACATCCAACCCAGCTCCTCCCCTTGCAGAATATTGATTATGTTGGTGCAGAAGAAATACAGGACTTGGCGGCTCTACATTGATTACAGGGAATTAAAAAAAATCAGAGTCAGGATCGGTACCCAATTCCCCAAATTGATGACTTTCTTGACCAACTCAAGGGGGTGAATTTATTCATCAATGTTGACCTAAAGTATGGTGACCACCGGATTCTTATCGAACCAACTAATGTATGGAATACAACTTTCAAATCTAAAGAAGGTCTATTTGAATGGATGGTCATGCCCTTTGGCTTAACAAATGCACTAGCAACTTTCATGAGATTGATGGATGATGTATTGAGACCCTTCACCAACTCTTTTGTGCTGGTATATCTGGTTGATATCCTCATATTCAACATAACTTGGGAGGATCACATGCAACATATTCAATAGGTTTTGGGCACTCTGTGGCAACATAAGCTATATGCCAACTTGGAAAAATGCTCTTTTGGCATGAACAGGGTCCAATACTTGGGATACATTGTTTACTAGCATGGGGTACATTTGGATCCAAATAATATCCAAGTCATTCGTGACTGGATAGCCCTGACCACATTAAATGAGTTTCAGATCTTCTTAGCACTTGCCAACTTCTACTAAAGGTTCGTGTTGGTATTCTCCCATATTGCATGGGCTCTCAGCCAAGTAACCAAGGGTGGTGGAAAGGAAAATTTTGCATGGGGGCGGACACAAAAACAAACATTTGATGATCTGAAGCATCACTTGTGCTCAGCTCCGATACTCTCCTTACCTGATCTGCAACTATCGTTCAAGATTGAGAATGATGCCTCCGACTATGTTGTAGGAGCAGTTCTCACTTAACATGGTCATCCAAGAGCATATCATAGTGAGACACTCTCAGATATTGTCCAGAAATACCCCACCTATGACAAAGAAATGTATTCCATTGTGCAAGCCTGCCATAAATGGAAACATTACATTATGTTATGAGGAAAATATATCTATGGCTAGGGGTAAACCACAACATACGAAAATGACTGCAGAAATCAACTCTAATATCAAGTATGCTATATAAAAAAAAATGCTAGAAAGACAAGATAAAAGGCCTACCTCATCTAGACGTTCGATGAAGTTTACCATTGAGCACTTGACCCAAATTGATACACCTGTAACTAGTGTTGGAAAATGTCTAACAGGTAGCGTATGCTTGTCATTGATGGCAAGTACAACAGTGAAGATGGTAGGATCAGAGTGTGCATGTGAAGACTCTGCAGAGGCGCAGAAGTCCAAGAATCCCTTGGGGATTCGGAAGTGAAAGCTTAGGAGGAACAACGACGAGGAGAATGCACATAGCAAAGATCAAGATATAGGAGTTCACATAGGAGAAGGAAGACAAAGGTCGAGGCCTTTGAGAACTTGTAATTCTCCCAAGTTTGGGAGGAAAGTGTGCAAAGCTCAGGAGGGAGCACAGCCACCGTCAGATCGACTGAAGAAGAATATCTAGACCATTGGTTTCTACGTCCAGGAGGAGCTTAGGAGAAGCCTACAGAAGGGAGATATCGACAACCATTGGATCTCATTCAGAAATCCCGTCTGTCGTCAGATCGGACAGGAGCTTCACGAGGTTTACCATTGGGAAAAGCCAAGGTGAAATCCCGAAAGGAGGGATGACTCATCGGGGTTTCACATATTGGGAATCCCATGAGCCAATGCATTGCGGCATTGAAAAGATTGAAACCCCGACAAGTGGTAAGACTGTGGTCACGGGGATAATGGTCATATGGGCCAGGAGCCTAGCTAGGAGAGATAGTGCGTAAAGAGCGCGTCGGGATTCGAGGGATCGCGAATCCTGATGACATACATGTTTCGACATTGGAAAGTCCAAAACCCCAATAAGGAGGTTTGGCTACGGTCATATAGGGGGAGGTCACATGGACCACGAGCGTAGTCGAAGGGCTAATTGAAGTTAGAGGCGTCAGATCTGAGCGCAGGGTTCGACCACCGTTGGATCGAGGAAAACCTGCATGATCTTTAAAAAGTGCAAGGAGTAGAGGGCTCACAAATCCTAGAAGCAGGAGGACCGTCCATCTCAAGGGGTTATGTGATCTAGACCTTCGATCCGACTCACATCAGCAGACCACGTCAGCTAGGAACACGTGGCACAACTAGGTAATGATAAGTGTCAGACTGATTCAACATTTCAGGCACATGTAAGTCATGAATCAGAGTGACACGTGGAAGTATTCAACACGTGTCAATCCATGTGTGATGTCAGCATATGGACACCACATCGAAGTTTCGAGGATCGTGTCTTGGAAATGTCAAAGAAACATTGCAACAGGAATCCCGATTCCTCGATATGAAAAATCGTGACTTAAATCGCAGTCGTTGAAACAAGCTTTGATCTGGACCATTGATTCCAGTCAATGGAGAAGCATCGGGGATTGAGAGTTGGACATGTCAAAGAATATTGACATCAGGAATCCCGATATCACGATAGGTGAAATCGCGATGTAATTTTAACCGTCAGATCAAGTGTTGAACGGAGGGCTATTGATGCATGACACAGTGAAACTACCAGAAACCATTGATGGCTTCTGCTAGAGAATTTGAAGTGACCCCTATTTGATCGCCAGAGGAGATGAAGAGTCTCCAAGCTTCGTCCAAGTGAAGGAAGACTATTCTTAGAAGGTATTGATAGATGGATGAGCATGGAAGCCTGTAACTGAAACAGAGAAGGTGAGCTCGACTGTCACAGAGAAGACGAAGAGTCTCAACTGCCAGAGAGGCTGAGGAATCTTAGCATAACACCCAGTGATGCTGAACGCCCGTTTGAACTTCCAGAGAAGTCGAAGAGTCGTGATGATGATCACACAAAGCACTTGAGATGTGGAGGATATTGGTGCGGTATGAGCATGCAGAGGAATGGCGATTATTGTATGCACAAGATGCACAAAAACTATATATACATGGTACAGAGAAGAGAAGAGGGGGTTGTTGCTGTTGGAGTTTGTTGTGGTTGTTGTTGGTGAAGGTGATTCATGTGTGAAGAAGGAGGAGAGTGCAACAGCTGAATAGCATAGAAGAGGAACTGTGCAATGAATGGATATGGAGCACAGAGCATAAAAAGCAGAAGAACAAACAACGCAAGTGGTGTGTGCAGAAAGGAAATGAGGCAAACAGAGCAATGAAATGCAGCATAACAGTGATGAGTCGGGTAAGCCATTGATGAACATCATATCACTGTAATAAGTTTCAGTAGAAAAGATTTATATTTCAAGGTGGTTGGGAGGAGCTACGGAGGACTAGTGTCCTCAAAGGTTCAAGTGGGTGCTTGAACACAGGGAGTTGGTGCTTCCTTCTAGTTGGTGCTAGAGAAACCAGGGAGTTGGTGCTTCCTTCTAGTTGGTGCTAGAGAAACCAGGGAGTTGGTGCTTCCTTCTAGTTGGTGCTAGAGAAACCAGGGAGTTGGTGCTTCCTTCTAGTGGGTGCTAGAGAAAACAGAGAGTTAGTGCTCTCAGCAAGTTGCAGCTTGCAAAACTGGGGTTGTAGCCTCATTATGAGTTGGTGCTCATATGTATGATATTGTAAAGAATGTAACCATTACTTATCATATAAAGAAAAAGAGGTTTTTACCCTGCTTGGGTTTCCTCGGGAAATATCTGTCTCTGTGGTTATCATATATGTGAATGATGCTGAAAGTGCCATTGTTTATTTCCCTGCATTATTGTGATCATCATTCAGTGTCTCTACAAAGATTTTAAAAGAACCATAATTGTTTAAGCATGGAGGCAACTGATTCACCCCCCCTCTCAGTTGTCTAACAACTAGTCCTCAACAACCAAGAAACACAAGCATATGGTGATAATATATAATGTTAGCACATTCAATAGCATAATCCATAAACATTAATAACAAATAAACCCATGGAATAACAACTCAAATATTCGTAAGATATTAATTGGATGAGAAAAGATTATTTATATTAGAATGTAACCAGAAGAAGTGAATGAATTACAAACTTTTTTTTTGGCACGGTTCGGAACCGAGAAACCAAGTTCCTTCCAATTGGGCCTCCACTACTTCAATCCTCCACCAAAGGCAAGCTCATATAAGAGGAACAATGAAGTTCTCAATCAATAAGGGAAGAGCTTGGGGGCTGAACAATGTGTTTAGACTTAAAGAACAAAGGGATGCAGACTCAATGTGAAGTGAATAATTTCTCCAGAGTAACTTTTCTCTCAAATTTGAATTCTTCTCCCCTTTTCCATAGCTTGGATTTGTCCCATTTGTAGCCTTCAAGTGGAACTGAAGGGCCGAGTTGGAACATTTCCAGTATATGGAAGGCCAAGGATCATAGATCTCATGACATGACATGGAAACCTGACACTATTTTTTAATTTTGGGCACAAATCCCGATGTGCATGGGTTGTAGTGGTGAAAC
This sequence comes from Picea engelmannii, assembly GCA_009831015.1. Classification (NCBI taxonomy): domain Eukaryota; kingdom Viridiplantae; phylum Streptophyta; class Pinopsida; order Pinales; family Pinaceae; genus Picea; species Picea engelmannii. The sequence goes on from ML779337.1 coordinate 113,216, forward strand.
CTGTGTATATTCATGATGTAATACATGTAGGGTGCGTATATGTGGAAAAATCATGTTTTTAGCTCTGGGATTTGAAAAATGGACTTCAAGTCTGCATAGGGAAATGGAAAAAGGCTCTCTGTGAAAGTTTGCATAGGGTGAGGAAAATATTTCTATAACAGATTCCCCATAATGTGTGATGCCAGAGGAGTATCTGTGATGGCCAAAATACATTATAAAAACCAGAAGTGGAGTAATGGGGACCCAGCTGGAAGAACTAGTTGTTCATGACAATCTGTACTGACTTTGCATACATGGATGCCAATTTGAATTACATTGCAGATCCATGTGAAAATATACCAAATAGTTGTTCATGGCCATGAATAGGCAATACAAAGGTGGCTAAGTGCCAAAGGTTGTCATAGTAATGAACAAGGCCTAGTAAAACCAGTCTCAAAATGAATCTGAAGGTATATGTATACAATGGAGTACAATATGATCTCCCATGATCATTGAAGTCATAGAGGTACTAGTCCAATGAAAGGTAGCAACATCTTAGGGAAGTTGCGACTATAAACAGACATCTTCAATTCTTCTACACAATCTGCCAAAGGTGCAAGTCTACATCGTGTGAATAAAGGAGTTGAGGTCAAACACAATGAGACTTTGTTTGATTATCGGTCAATGAGGTATATCGTTAACAAACGCGAGACAACCTACCGATGATGAAAGTAGGTATCATGGCACCAAGTACATTCTTACAAGTGTGAATAAAGGAGTTGGGGTCGAACACTTGAAGAATCCATCGATCATGAGACATTGATATATTCCCAATTGTTGATGGCGAGAGAACCTGCCACTAATGACTACAAGCATCTAGGTACTCATAGGACTCCAGGTCTCGTTTCCAGAATAGATGAGCTAAATTCGATGGAAGGAGACCCACTAAAAGGAGAGCATTAAGGAATCTCTCATCATTCATCATGACTTACAAAGCAGGAGCTTGATGATTTGTAGGAAATCAGACGAAGAACATGTTCATGAACCAATGGACATGTGTGTCTTCTATGTGTGCCAAGTGCAAGCGGTACATTAAAAATACCCTCTGAACAACATCCAATTAAAAAAATTGTTGACGAAGGAGATGAAACCACCAATAGGGCTAATGGCCTCTAATACACTGCATGAATCCCAATGTGTGAATATATTTCTTGTCATTGAAAATAATGGAAACCACCCAGTCAGCGACCAATGATGAAATTTTGATTGTTGAGTTCAAGGTTACCTACTAATGAGGAAAGTAAGACCAAGGTGCACGATAGGACTACAACTTCATGTGATTCTGAGACATATTGAGGGTATGGCTGACATGCATAGTCAAGAGTTCTGAGGAATGGCTAACACAAGTTGATATACATCCTTTGAATAAGAGCATGAGACATATGGAAGACTCTGGAAGCATAGACTCAATGATGAAACCTTGAGATGCAAGAGGCATCAATCAAAATCTCCATAGGAAGTGGAAGAGTAACCAGTCGGAGGAGTAAACTCTTTGTAATGAGCTCAAATTCCTAAGGTCATGCTAAACCAAAAATTATGATGATAAGTGGAGTAAAAAATTATGTGTTATGTTCAAAGGAAACACAACTGATGCCGATATAAGAAAATACTCCTTTCCTGCCCGTATTTTTTTTGTTTTTTCATAGGCAAATGAATGTTATGATATAGAGGAGGAAACAAGTGTCACAAGTAAGAAAAACTAGTTCCAGCAGTGAAACATACCTATGCTCAATGCAAGGAGGTGCATGCAGGAGATGGACACTCGGGGGAATGTTTCCTCCTGGCTATAGGGTGTCAAGTTGTGAAGGATATAAACAAGGCTCTACTTGGTTGAGGATGAAAAACTGTTGAGGTAAACATCTTATAACGCAAAAGAGAGAACCAGAAATAGGCTCAATACTGCAAGAAAGGGCATGAGATGCAATCACAACTTAACTCCAAAAAATGTCCTTTTTCATAATCTTAGTCTACTTGGTTTGAAAAAGGTCTAAAATTGCACCAAATAGACATCTTTTCAAATCCAATTTACGAGTGTGAAAGAGACAAGTTCACTCGAAAATATTTTCTCTTTTTGAAAACAAGTCAGAAAAGAGATTAAATCAAACTCACTTGGGATTCATTTAGGTATAGGTCAGCATGTTTATGAGTGAGAAATGAGGTTCAACATAAAGTCATGTATTAGCTGTAAGGGACTCCTGGCCCTATGGAAAAAAATCTCCTTATGGGTACCGAATGAAGAAAAACATCTAACTAAGGTACCCATGTTTGGTAAGTCTCTACCATTTGATAACGACACTTCTAGTAGCAGATAGAAGGTTCTGTGTCACTATAAAATGGGTTTGTACCTAAGGCATATGAGTGAAATGCATAGGATGATGCAAGTGTGCATGATGGAATGGATACATATCCTATATGTTGTGTAGAGAAAATACCTGTCCAAAGTTATGAATAGGTGACATAACACTAAAAATAACAAGATTCCTTGTACAAAGATACAAAAACCAACTCAATCCACTATCATATTAGTCCATTAGGACAAAATATTGTCTGAAACTATGCAAAGTGGGTAAAAAATTTCTATAAATAGTTAAAAAAAACAAATTTACTATACCATTTGTATTTTTAACCCAAATAGTAGATTTTGGACGAAATTACCTCTGAACTTCAACTAGTGATTGTGGGAGCTACGAGTGATGGAATCGACGACTGTCTAGACCAGGTAATTCCTCTTCTCCTCCTCTTTCTTTTCATTGAATTATATTTTGTAATTATGCTCCATTTTTTAAGTTATTAAGGGTGCAAATTAGAACTTTAGGTGTATGCAAGCTATCATTCATCGGGTCATGTATACGCATGATTATATGCGGTTTTATAAAATACATCCAAGATATAATCAGCCCTATACGTGACTGTGAACACTGTAGGCCATGTATATGTTCATAGACATTGTTTTTTGGTGGTTTCTAACTCAAAAAAAGATTTTTCTCTTGCAGGATGGTGCTAGAGTGGAGGGAAAGGGAAGATGAGGAGGTATATGCTGCTATGGAAAGAGAAAGAGATCTAGGGGCCCAACTGGCCTTGAAAATATGCGGGCTATATAATTTTTGGGCTCTCAAAGGGATGAGGGACCAAGTGAGATTTCTACAGTTTCTCGTGGATTACTTGAATCCAGATAGTGAGACCTTCAACCTTGATGGGAAACCATTAAGGATTGAAGTCAAGGACATTTGTTTCTTGACATGGTTTTCAAGTTGAAGTGAGGTGGTCAACCTCAAATCCTGGGTATCTGGGAGTGGTATGAAGATAGAGGAATACATAGATGCTCATTGCATTGTAGGGACCGAGAAGGTTGGGAATCAACTCCCCATTAGATCGATAAACAATCTAAGCCTCAATATTGTTGTCCTCTTTTCGACAAAGATTGTTGAGTCTCGAAATTGTCACATTTTCATCCTCTTTTCCTTTCGCCATTATCCATATTCTACCACTCCATAAACCATTCATTAATACCATTTCATAATTAAATATGGGTTTAACCTTGTTATTTTCCAAATCATTTATTTTAGTATTAAAAGGGAATTTGTGATTAAATATTAGAAAAATTACATGTTTTCATATATATATCGAAAATGTGTGAGCTTTATCATGTGTAGGAATATGTGAAGGATTAATTCAAAAAGACTTCTTGAATACTTCCTCCACCATTTCAAGATTTGAGGAGATAATTCAAGCCTATTCCAAGGAGAAGATCATGGAGATTTGTTTCTCATATCTTATCCAAGATATATGAGAGATATGTGTGAGGATTTGAAGGGATAATATTTTGTAATAATGGGAAATTGGTTGAGAGAAAAGTGGATCTGTAATTATGAGATGCTTATCTTCTTTTCAAATATCTCATGTATAAAAGAGAGTGCCCTCTCTTCATGAGAAGGGGAGATTTTATTATGATGTAATATTGGTTATCAGAGAGAATTATTGTTATGTAGATTGGGAGAGAATTATTATTATGTAGATTGAGGGAGAATTATTATTATGTAGATTAGGAGATTTTATTATGATGTAGACTAGATTCATGAAAAGACTCTTTTTGTAAACCTACTTGTTGGAGATCAATACAAGTTTGAGTTCAGTGATTTTGTTTCTCTTAGAAGTTAGCATTTGGTGATCTAAAGCTTCCATGTTGGCATTGACAAGGGCCACCGATCCAGCTTGGTAAGATTATTGTAAATTTTTAGTGTAGATTTTCATTTAATGTATTTGTTATTTTGATTTCATGTTATTTTGTTTGATTTCACTATTCGAATGTGTTGCAAAGTCTGGTAATGCAGAAACAGTTGGATCTCCATATTTCACCATACATGAGCTTTAATGGAGCATCCTACTTGTTAGTTTAGTTTTTTTAGGAGATAGAATCAAATTTCATCTTTTCTTTTCATAAGCCATCAATGAATAGTTCCATCACCTAAGCAAGAGATTTTGTTTGTTTATGAGTTTTTCTTTCCATCTTTCGAGTTGTGTGAAGATTGTTATTGTTAAGAGTGTGTTGGTTTCTAAATGGTTTTCTTATCTAATCTATACTAAATAGACATAGGAACCTATCTGTTATCAGCGCATATAGTGCATCAACTCTACTGATTACGAAACTTGGTTGATAATTTATGTTTGGTAATATCTTATGCAAATAATTTCACTAACAAAGATCATAGGATCGACCTTGTTGCACCAGGAATCGAGTTTTCTTATGTTCTACTCAGTAGAGTGCTTAAGACCCATGGTGTATGACTAGTGCACCTCACTACTGGATAACATGAAGAGCCAATTAACAAAATGAAAATAGGGTAGTAAGAGGAACTTCGGCTTCGCTTCTATATTATTTAGATTTTTCTTTGAGTAGGTTCTAGGTTTGGGACGTAGTGTTGAGATCATTCCATGTGGACCTTGCGATCCATCCATGGCACGATGGACCGAGGTGATGAGACGGCAGGGGGGAGGTAGGGTGCCCACAACCTACAATGATAACTTCTTCTACTGGTGGAAACGACAAGTCATAGCTCTGGATGACTACCGTTACGCAAGGATAAACTTCAGAGGGGACCCCTACATGCCATTACCACCAAGGATCGCCTACGGAGACATAAGTATGTAAAAAAAATTTAAATATTTCATTTTTTTCTATTTTTGTATAGGAAAAAAAATATATTTTTGGATGATGTTTAAGTACTAATTAGAGATGTATGTGACGCAGACATAGGTCCATGACGACTAGATGGACTTCCATGACATCATCAGAGGCACCGGGGAGATGAGGAAGCAGGAGGAGATGCAGAGAGGGTCCTTCAAAGTGTGCAGAGAAACCTGTCTCATTTGACACAAAGGATTTCAATGGTTCAGGTGGAGGATCTATTGGAGGCTATGCAACGACAGGTGGTAGGCGTGCCCTGAGCTTGGGTGCAACTCTTTCAGTGTCTTTCACACTTTGTAGTTTTCTATCATGACACTCATCTAGAACCACATGCGTAGATGTCATGACTTTTGTATGATCGGTTGTATATGTGTATTGAGGGTTTTAGCCCCAATTTTGTACTATAAACATCATATTGTTTTTTGAAATATATATAAAAACATGGTTCTTCGGCTCTACTTATGTTATAATTGTACATTTATGAGAATGTTTTCTTTTCTTTAGTTATGTGACAAATGCCAATCTAAAATTAAATTAGCATATGCATCGGATACATAATTAGAACTCCTAGGTATGTGATGATAAGTAATAAAATCAAAATTTCATTCCAAAAGTCATACTCATAGAAATATTTGGAGTAACGTAGGGTCACGCACATGGTAACTATCATTCAACTGACATACTACTAACTGGGAATCCAGGTGAACCTCCAAAGAGAGAATACCATGCGGAATGGCATCGCGCAAAAGTTCTATAATGGAATTATATTCATCCACATTATTCATGGATGGCCCTAGGCATACGTCACCTAAAGACACCAATAGACCCTTGGGTGAGTAAACAACCCAAGTGGCGGAATACAATTTCTATGTATGATGACTAGCCCCGTCTGCGAATCCTAAGTAGACCAAAGACTTCATTTACATCTGCCAACCAAGGGAAAACTCGATAAGCAAGATGAAGATAAAAAATAAAAGGAAAAGATATATACACTAAATTACATTAGTATACAAAGAGTTACTCCCAATATTGGGGCTCAATCATAATATCTTTTCAAGTAGAGACCATTCCTGGGCTCAACCAACATGTTCCCTTCATAATATTCTAATTCATAGGCTCCTTTTTTAAAGACATGTCGCATGATATAGGGACCATGCCACATGGGTTTGAAATTTCCTGCCCCCAGTGGTTCTTTGGCTTGATCATATAGAAGGACCAAGTCACCCTCAGTGTACAACCAAGGACAAAAAGACATATCGTATTGGACCTTGGCACGTATTGTATTCACTTTGATAGTTGTAGAGGTGTCTCAATGTTGCTTATCCATACTCTCTAGGTGTACAAGGCGTCGTTTGAGATCAAAAGTGTCAGGTAGGAGCGCAACTGCCAATATAAGAGAAGGGATTTTTCATTCAATAGGTAATATCGACTCCGCACCATCTACTAACTGGAAAGGAGAAAAACCAGTGATAGTCTTGACTGAGGTTTGGTATGCCCAAAGTGTGGGATATAGCATGATATGCCAGTTAGATTTTCTCTGGCTGACAGTTTTCTGCAAAATGTTCTTGAGAGACTTGTTCATGGCCTCTACTTGTCCATTTTCCTAGGGGTAGTAAGGGGAAGAATGACCATGCTTAAACCATATTTTAGATGCTAGTTCTTCCATCATGCCATTCTGAAAGTGATTGCCATGATCAGTGACAATCTCACTCAGGATTCTGAACCTAGCTATAATTTGATCAAATACAAAGAAGGCAACAATATTCCCTTCATATTTAACTGTAGGCATGGCCTCAACTCATTTACTAAAGTAGTCTATGGCCACAATAATGTATTGATTCTCCCTAGTTGAAGTTGGGTTGCAATCCACAAAGTCGACCCCCCACTTGGTGAAGGGACCGATAGTAATGAATGGATGGAGAGGGGCTGGATGCGAGCGCATTTTTCGAGTGAACACCTGGAAGGGGTGACACTTCTTAACCACTTCAATGTAATCTTTAAATATAGATGACCAAAAATAACCATCTTGCAAATTTTTTTGGGTTGTCGCAATCCCAGTTATATGACCACCACAAGCCCCACTATGGTAGTTGTTTAGAAAAAAATTAGCTTCTTCGTGAGTTAAACAACGATGCAATATATTTTCTACTCCTCGATGATACAATGTGTCACTGACGATAAGGTATTTCTTAGCTTGGTATCATATACATCGTCGGTCATCTCGCGAGAGATGTTGAGGGAACTTCAACGTTTGAAGATAGAGAACAATGTCTCCATACTAGGGGTCAGACGACGAGACAAGGAAAATGTGTTCATCCGCAAATGAATCAACATGAATAACATCCTCGTCTAATCGAGGGAATTCAGATATTAACTCTACAAATACTAGTGATTTCTTGGATTTCGCAGAAGCGAAATCGAGATCAAATTATTGTAGATTGACAATCCGTTTATTGTACTTTTTCCATATGATATGCTTGGTAAGGACGTATTGAAATGGATTGACATCAGCAACCACCGTAGTTTTTCAAATAAATATATAATGTCTTAACCGTTGAACTGCGTGAACGATAGCCAAAGATATGTTTTCAACTTGATAATATTTGAGTTCAGGACTGACTAAGTTTTGACTAAGATAGTAAATGATTTGCTCACGAAGCTCATCATCCTCCTGAACCAAAACCATACCAATCGTCTCTTCAGACACAGTGACATAAAGAAATTAATCTCTATTGTAGTCTGGCAACTTTAGCAGAGGCGTTGATACCAAGGATTTCTTCAAAGAATTGAAGGATTCCCGGGCTCTCTCATCCTAGATAAAAGGAGTGTCCTTCAAGAGATGCATGAAACCCTTAGTAATATTGGCATAGTTCATTATAAACTATCGTAAAACGTTAGCTTTCCCCTGTAAACCTTGAATTTTTTGAATAGTGCGCAGGGGAGGCAATCAAAATATTGCCTCAACCTTTGACAAATCTACCACGATCCCAATATCAAAGACTAAAAATCCTAGAAGACGACCTGACCTAATGCAAAAGATTCATTTATGAGGGTTCAACCAGATGCGATAATAATGACATCTTTCAAAGACTAGATGAAGGTGCTTAGGGTGATCTACTCTCTTATGGGAGTGAGTAGCAAGATTGTCAAGATAGGCCTCGAATGTATGCTTGAGATCGTGAAATGTGAAGGTTATAGCACATTGGAAGTTTTCTCTGGCATTTTTAAGGCTGAAAGGCATCTTCCGGTATGCAAAAGTACCCGAAGGACAAACAAATGTCATCTTATGTTGATCCTCGGGTTTAATCTGAATTTGGTTATATCCTAAAAATTTGTCCATGAAATAAAAAAATCCGCTCCCTGCACACTTGTCGAGAATATGATCGATGAAATGTGTTGGGAAGTTGTCCTTAGGATAGGCCTTGTTTAGGTCATGAAAATCCATGCATAAACGAATGGTTCCTTGCTTCTTATTCATAGGAATGGGATTGGATACCCATTCAATCAAGGTAACCGAGTAGATAAAGCTATTATTAAGTAGATTCTCTACCTCTTCCTTAATAGCAGGGGCCTTCCAAGGATTGACATCTCTAATACATTGTTGAACATGATTAACATCCGGGTAAGTTTTAATCTCATATTCGAAAATTCGAGGGTTGATTCCTGACATCTCTTCATATGACCAAGCAAATACATATTAGAATTCCTTGAAAAGTTCAGTGTAGATCAAAATTTCTTATGGCGAACAATCCACACTGATTTATACATTTTCAATATTTCCAGGGATACGAGAGATATCGATCACGACGGTAGATGAGATACTCTCCATGTTTTCTTTGGCATAAATGTCGTTCGTATCAAGTCTAACCACGATGTGACTAACTATCTCTCTCAAAGTAAATCTAAAGTCATCTTGTTCGATTCTAGCAAAATCTGGGAGAAAATAAGAGAGATGATTCATATCATCCCAAGGTTTTTCAGAACCATTCATGGCCTCTATGATAGCTTCATCTGAAGGTAAGTCTCATCAAGGAAGTCATGTGAACAAGACAACGAAGTGGCCCACACGGGCTCTAGAACAGGATCCTCCTCGTCCCTCTACGAGGTAATAGGATTGGTATCAGTGGAAGAGTTAAGAACAACTTGATACGCTATCTCCATTGCCGATAGTTCCATGGCCATTCCAGTATGTGACTAACCTTCACAAGACGCAATCAAGGAAGGTAGTGTCCAAGGATCATTAAAATATGAAGTTTGTAAAGGAACAAACCTCTCTGACGAAATGGGCCTACTTGACATGGCATAAATATGGTGTACCAGTGCCATTAAGTCGAAGGTACCCATAAGGGATGAATACAGTTCGACACCCATTTTGTCAGTTGTCGGCTGAGAACTGTCGACCACAGGGATCGAAGGTCCAACGAATGCACTGGGGCTAACATACACAAAGTAAAACTGATCGATCACCACAATATTCCCGTCATGAGGAAAACAAAGAGTATGGAAGATAGATGGTATGATTGATGTCATAGCGTAAGTCCAATTGCATCCTAGTAATAATTTATAATCAAGGGGCGCATCAACCACCTAGACAACCACCTCTAAAGTCTTCCCACCTAACTGGACCAAAAAGGCAGGAAGAATACCATGAGAGTGGAAGGAACGACCGTCAAAATCAGTCAACATGGTTGGAGACTGAGAAAAATTTGGAGAGTCGAAGGCTTTCCAATAGACTAGGGACATCACACATGTTACAGTACCTTCATTGACAATATTACGCTTGATGGTATATTTTGAGTAACCCACGTGGAATTGGAATGCCACATGGTAAGGAAAGTGAGGCTTCACATCTATAACGTCAAACTTGATAACTTTCAAGCCACTAGGATCTAGAGCTCCTAACATAGATAGAAAGGAATTCCTCTGTGAAGGACACATCTGGAGTACCTCTAGAGTCGACATTGCACAAGGGCTTTGACTGAGGTCCTCAACAATAGAGTAATTATGGGTGTCTCTAGCATCAGGATTTTGGGTAGAGCTCTTCAGTACTCCTTTCAGAATATCAAGCGGTGGCTTTGGTTTTTTTATCTGTAAAGGCGTATCTGGAGGAGGAGACTCTAGACTAGGTATAGTTTGTGGAGAACTGTAATCGTGAGACCAAGTGGCTACATTAACCTCATATTTGACCATATTGATGTATAAATGGTCATCATCTTCTATCAGTGGGTTTTGACTCCCACTCACCACATTTCCTGCATTCAAGGAGCTCGAGGCCATGTGTTGGTTATGTGGAAAAGGATTCGTCAGCACAACGAATGGTAGAGATAAAAGCCTTGCAGCTTCCACAAGTTTGGGCATAAATGGGTAAGGTGATCATATGTATAAATCTTACAGGGAAATTTCACCTTCTTCCTTTCTTTATTTCCCTCAACATCATTATTATTTGTCTTCTCATTATTACCATTTTCCTTGGGTTTATTATTATTCTTCCCACCCTTACGATTATTATTACATCCTTTCTTCTTATTCCCGCCTGGTTGTTGGTTACCATTTGGGTTGGTCAATGATTGCATGGAATGTACATCCATCGACTGAGTGGGATTGGAAGACACAAATGAAGCTGGCCCTCCTACATACTAGTTTAGAGACCACTCTTTCAAATGGATTTTCACCGAGTCTACGGATTTCACATTTGCGGAGCCTACAATGCCATCGGCATGAGGTCTGGGATTTTGTCTAGGGTCATAGTTCAACCTCAGTGCATCTAAAATAATCTCGTATAACATCCCAAACTGAGCATATATAAGATCTAATTGTTGGGCTTTGAATATCGTCTCTTCCTCAGATGTAACCCTGGATGTAGAAACATCCTTTGAATTATAAGGTTGTAGAGACTTAAGGAACCACTCTAGCAGGAATTCTGGGGGTATACAGGTCTTGATCAACCTCTTATGTCTATGCCACTCATGGATGTGATCTGAGATATGATTGGGTTTTTCTTAGCGTAAGTTCGACAAAAGTTCTAAGCCAACATCGTAACGAACCGACAATTGGAAGTGGTTAAGGAAGACTAACACCATCTGACTAAAGGTTATGTATGCCCCCCTTGGTAACTTGATATACCATTTCACAAAAACCCCCGTGAGGGTGTGTTGAAACAATATTAACTAAATAGAATGATCATTAAGGGAATTCAAAGAGAACCAAAGGTGAAAAGTAGTAACATGATCACCCGGATCTTCACCATGCTTGCCTTCGAATTTTGGAATATCTAAAGGAAGCTTGGTGGGAATGGGGGGCCATGTAGGATCATGGAACATGGGATCATTCATCAACTTAGACAATTCTAGAAGATTGAGCATGGCCAAGAAAGGGAGACGGGTTTGTGGCATCTGGCCCCAAGCTCCCTAGAAAGATTGTGGTTGGGGAATAGTAGCCCATCCAAGGTTCTAGTAAGCACCATGGCCCTGTCCAGGATTATAAGACCCTCCTCCATACTGATTCATAAAATTTTGGTTAGCCACCATTCCAATAGGAATGTTTTGATGAGGATTATAAAAAATTCCCCCAGCCGGAGTGGCTCTGGGTTGGGGGTTTCCCAAGGAATGAAAATGACCTCCTCCGGGTGTAAATCCGAAGGATAAAGGTGGATTTGTCATGCCAAACATGTTGGTTGAAATTGATACATAGGATGTGGGATTAAAGGATGGACCATAAGCAATATCTTGTCCTCTAGGTTGGTTACTCCATTCATAAGTAACATGATTATACCCGGGATTAAAAGGAGGAATGCCTCCAACGGTAGGATTTGTTTGAGGGACATGAGTGCCACCAAATGAGAATGGAGTATAAGGAAGATTTGTGCCCCCAAGTCCAATGCTAGCATTAGTGCCATCTTTTGGGATGGAGTTTGAAAACTGCAATGTGAAATTCAGCATACCATAGGAAAAAGGACTAGAGGCCATAGGGATAGACTGAAAATTATAGCCCAGTGAGTGACCCGGGTTTGTGGCTATAGGTTGCGCATTGACTATAGGGCGGGAAATGGTGATGATAGACACTTCTGACACTACAACCATTGTGGTTGAAGGTGTCTAAGGGGTATCGTTAACTATAGTAGGTATGGGAGTCAAAGGGCTCCCAATATCTTGGTGACTCAATTCAGTACTCATCCTTGTATGATCAGAAGTTTGATAAGTGGAGGTGTGTCTACCACGTTTGATAACTCTACAAATTTTAGAAGAAAAACAATCAAAATGTGGTGGTAAATGTAACTAGTGGCAATCCCTACAGGGAAGTTGGTCTGGCTCCACGATGACTCAAGACTCGAGCTATAAAAAACAATTCTTAAGGCCAACTAGTAATCAAAGAGCACACCAAAAATAATCAAATGGCCAATATGTGTACAAACAGGATAAAGTGGCTAAAAGAGAGCTCCCTCTCTAAAGTAGGTATTCCTTGCCCAATATGGTCCTAAGACTCCTCTACTAAAGATCAGAGGTAACATAATCAGTTACAATATCCCTCGTGGGCTTAACAACCATTCGGTCAAATCCCCGCAGAGAGGTAATCCTCCATAAAGGTTGTGTGTTTTTTTACCCTTATCTAACCCAGGGTTCCTGCAGAATAACTCCTGCAAGTAACCTATGTGGCACCTAAGTCAAGAAACTAAGCAACCACAATATAACCGATGCATAGGAGAATAGTCGTAAGTTAGGTCCACCATATGGGAAAGGTAGAAAAGATTGAAACCATGAAATCATCGCCTCTCACATAGGTAAGAGCACTAGAAATATCCCCATATATGAATAGATCCCTAGAAATATATTTGATGATAAGAAGGTATCAGGGGGATATCCCTTCAACCAACCTCACACGACCTTGTGCTTAACTCCAGTGTGTTAGATAATCCATAAAGGTGTCGTATATTAGGCTCTAAATTAGGAGTATAGTTAGAACATTGTTAAGATTTAATTTATTGTAAATGGACACTTGTTTATTTAATAAGTGATCCATAACTAGAGTTTGTTAGGACATTTAACTTATATATAGCTCATTGCAAGAGTGTTGTGTAGTTCGGGTGTAAACTCTTGCAAATTCTCATATGTAATTTATTTTCCTATTTAATAAAAGTGTGTGTCTGAGGACACTTCTTCTATTATTGTGGTGTCAGAGGTCCAATAATGCATCTGAACTGAGGAGGATATTTCAGCTGATCTGAAGAGGAGATTTCAGCTCTAAAGGCCAGTGCACTTCATCGGTAAATTGGTCAGTTTATTTTTTTTTAAAAAGGAAAAGAAATGTTTTTGTTTCTGCACTTATTTCATTGCTCCATTTCTGCATTTTTTTGTTTCTGCAAGAAAGACTACACCCATATATCAGAAAAACACTATTGAAATAACCAAGACACTATTGTTATTGCTAAAAAAAAATTGTTTGCAATTTTTTATTGTCAATCTGTGCTTTCTGAGCCATTTTAGGCTGCTCAAAACGAAATCCCAAATTCGCTCCCATATGATAGTCAATATATTTTAGTGTTACCTCAGCACATTTTTTTTTAATATCTTAGTGTGAATCCCAGTGGGCGTATGTAATTCCTAGAAAATTAATAAACATTGATGTAATTCCTGTAATTCCTGGCAAATTAATGAGATTGTAGTGCGATGAGCGTGGATCGAACACACGACCTTCAGTGATGTGATTCGGCATAGAGTCATATGAAGTATCCTTCCCATTTCTTTATCTCCAACAAACTTGAGACACAGGTTATATCTCACTACGTGACAGATATTTATCCAAATCTTGCTTCCTTATTGTTTACACCTACTCTGGAGACATTGCAAAGCTACACATTCCAGATAACTTTCAAAAGCTGAAACACAATTATAGACGATGAGGCCTGCTTGAAGCCCGAAATTTTGTGTATGCCTATCTCGGTAGCTATCTTGACATACCTGCTAGCGGATTGATCTTTGTGCGTGACTTCAATTGGTTTTTCGAGTGTTCTCATTAAAAGGAGACGTTCTTTCATGAGGCCGGCTTGAGATATGCAATTAGATCCGCCCATTCTTCAGACCAGGGAATACCATGTTGGTTCCAAATTGACTGCCAAAGATCCCATGTAGATTTGTACCTTGTTTGTGTCTGACACCCTTGTCAACCGTATCACATTGCGTGCATTTCATCTTGAAGGTCTTCTCAGTGGTTTTGGTGTTGTCTGGAGGAGCCTCCGAGAAGGTCTCTCTTGATAAATCTGACTGATAAATTGCCATTATTAATTATGTTCAGTACTTAAAGGTCATCTAGACAGCCATCTACCATCATCCATCTCGATGAAACTTGATGCCATACCTGAGCGAATATTGATGCCATACCTGAGTGAATCTTGATGTCATTGTCTGTGAAAACAATGGTGGAGTTGATACATTATCATTTCCAACAAATTCATGTTTTTATGAATTTGTTTCTCAAGTAAAATGTACAATTTTCACTCTAATAATAGAGATGAATAAAAATAAAGTGAGAGAGAGCTGGCAGTGTGAATATTGATAAATTTAAAGGAAAAGAAGAGAAGTGCAGAGTCAAAAATACATGCCAGAACCTGCCATCGACCAGAAGCAATAGAAGTGTCCATATCAATCACCATCAGTTTGAGCATCCAATGCTCTATCGTTGATATCAAATTTTTTTTGGGGGGTAACAATTTTTTTTTTGTAACTCAAAGTATTTTTTACTTTGAGGGGGCGTGATATTTTTTTTTCTACTACAAGAGCATTGTAAAAGGTAAAATTTTGAAAGTTACCTAGAATTTTACTAGAGCCAAGTGCAAAGCTCAGTCATTTTTCTCCTATTTCAGTGACTATATGAGGGTCAAGGCCAAGCCCAGATAGATCATTTTTTGTGTGATGCGTCTGGTGTGTTTCTCATCTTGATATATTTTTCTTGATTATTTTTTGGTGCGAAGATTCAACACTACAATGTCAAAGTTAATTAATTTGTTCTTTGACTCCGATAAACTTGAAGGCACAAAATCATACAAGACATGGAAACGTCTCATTGAAAGTATTCTCATTTACAATGAACTTTGGCATGATATATGTAATGAATATACTAAGCCAAATAAGCCTACAGATGAAGCTACATTAGCAAAATTGGAAGTTAAAAATGCCAAAGTATTAGCACTCATTAAATCTTCAAGTAATGATGAGATGTATGTTCACATTGAAAATACTACTGATGGATGGTGTACTTTTAATTTTTTTAAAGATTTATTTGATACCCATCCTGAATCAAAGAAAGTTGATCTTCAATTAAAGTTTCTCCAACATAAATTGACTAAAGGAGGTGATGTACATGAATGTATTTCCAGACTTAAGAACATTAAGCAGGAAATACTAAATGTTGGTTTTCAAGAAGTAGATGATAGTTTCATGACCACAATTTTAATTGTTGGATTTCCTTCTTCCTATACACATTTTTTGGAAACTTTACAAGTAACTGGAAATTTAGACAAGCTTATGTTTGATGAGCTAAGTGAAATGTTATCTCAACACAACAAAACTTTTGGAAAGAAAAAGCAAGTTGGGGAAGATGTTTTTTTCACAAAATCCAGCACAAGTAAATATTCAAGTGAGGGTTCTAGAATAAGAGGAAGAGGACATTTTGTACAAGGTCATGGTCGAAGCCAAAGTAGAGAAAACAATTTTTCAGACAAGAGCAATTTTCAAGGCAGAGGAAATATTCAAGGCAGAGGGTATTTTCAAGGCAGAGGAAACAGTCAAGGAAGAGGGTATTTTCAAGGAAGAGGAAATAGTCAAGGCAGAGGCTATTTTCAAGGCAACAGTCAAGGAAGAGGACAAACTCCACATAGAGGTCAAAGCAGAGGCAGAGGACATAATTCAGGTAGAGGAAGATATTTCAGTCAAATTGTTTGTAAAATATGTAACAAAGTTGGTCATTATGCAGAAGAGCGTCGAACTTCCATTTATAAAATTTCCATATTTCATCAAAACACAACACAATTTGCAAATGATCGATATGATGATGGTTAAAAATATGTCTTTACCTCATCTTCAACATTATAGATTTCAACCGATTTTCAAAGTGATTATGAAGATGCTTGGATTCTAGATTCAAGAGAATCTCAACACATGACTTTTAGACGTGACTTCTTTTGGAATTTTCAAGAATGTCATCTTAATTCCATCTTTCTTGCAAATAATAGCAAACATACTCCTTATGGAAAAGGTGTAGTTAATGTTTATTTACCTGATATTGGAGAATAGGTGATTTCAAATGTATGGTATGTACCCACCTTTAAAAATAATTTGTTGTCTTTAGTCACGATTCCACAAGCAGGACATCAGGTGATTATGGAAGATGTCTTAGTTAAGATTAATTCAGTCAAACAGAATATGAAAATAGTGATGACAGGTTATGAAGATGGAAAACTGTTAAGGATGAAAGGGACAACTATTCCAAGGCATTCAGACTTTGTAGGAGCAGTAAGTACAGATATTTCACCTATAAGATTGTGGCATGTGAGATATGGACATCTCAATTTTGAAAGACTCTCTCAATTGCAAAAACAAGGGATGGTTAAGGGACTTCCAACTTTCAAAAAGGAAAATTCAAAATGCGAAGGATGCATTTATGGAAAACAAAGTCGAGAGAGTTTTCCAACAGGTTCATGGCATGCAAATAGGCGGTTGCAACTAGTTCTCAGTGATGTTTGTGGACCACTCGAAACTTCTTTAGGTGGTTGCAAATATTTTTTACTCTTTATTGATGATTTCAATAGAATAACTTGGGTTTACTTCTTGAAGCAAAAGTCAAAAGTATTTGAAAAGTTTAAGATTTTTCATCAACTTGTTGAAAACGAAGTTAAAGAAAAGATATACACTCTCAGGACAGATAATGGAGGGGAATTCACTTCTAATGAATTCAAAACTTATTGCACAGACAATGGGATAAGAAGACATCTTCAAATTTCTACACTCCTCAAAAAAATGGAGTCGTATAAAGAATGAATCGCACCTTGTTAGGAATGGCGAGATCCATGTTAAGCTTTAAAAAGTTAAGATCTACATATTGGGCAGAAGCAATCCATACAACTATCTATTTAAGGAACAGATATCCAACTGCTTCTTTGGACGGAATCACACCTTATGAATCATGGTTTGGTTCCAAACCTCGAGTTAAACATATGTAAGTTTTTGGATCGGTATGTTATGCCTTAGTTCCGAAAGAAAAATGAACTAAGCTTGACTCAAGAAGCTTGAAATGCACAATGATTGGGTATTGTGATGAGAAGAAAGGGTATAGACTTTTGTCCCATGGAAAATTTATTGTGAGAAGGGATGTAGTTTTTGATGAAACTAAAATTAAGAGTCCTAAAGAAATATAAAGTCTTCTTCAATAGTTAGAAACTAAAGACAATCAAAGAAAAGAAAAAATGCAAAGTCAATCAAATTCACCTAATTGGTATGAACTTGATTTTCCTTCATCTGAAGATGATACATCCAGTCCATTTACTTTGACAACATCATCTGGGTCTTCCAGTTGTTCATCAAATTCTCCTAACCGTGGTAGCTCATCTGAAAATGATTCCCCACCTCCAGAATCTTCAACTGATCGACAATCATCAGTTTACATTAATCCAATTTACAATAATGGAAATTCAGATCCCCAAACAAGTGAACATCAACTACCTAAATGGGCAGTTCAACTTTTGAAAGATGTAAGGCCTGATGAGCAGAATAAAACAGGAACCAGGAGATCACACAACAGTGAAGGGAATTTTTCCTTGGTAGCAAATGATTTTACTGAACCATACAAAGAAGCAGTAAAACATAAAGAATGGCAATAGGCTATGGTTGATGAGTATCAAGCAGTAATTTATAACAACACTTGGAAATTTGTTGATTGTCCTATAGGTGTTAAACCCATCGGATGCAAATGGGTTTACATAATTAAATACAACCAACATGATGAAATTGACAAGCATAAAGCATGACTTGTGGCTAAAGGTTTTGCACAGCAAGAAGGCATTGATTATGAGGAAAAAAATTCTCCTACAGCTAAATGGAATACCATCCAATTAACACTTGCATTGGACGCTCAGAAAGGTTGGAAAGTTCATCAAATGGATGTCAAAAGTGATTTTCTCAATGGAGACTTACAGGAAGATGTATATATGCAACAACCACTAGGTTTTGAAATTGCAGGGCAAGAACATAAAGTATGCAAATTAATCAAGGTTTTATATGGGTTAAAGAAAGCTCCCCGAGCTTGGTATACCAAAATGGATGAATACCTTAGGAAAGTTGTTTTTCAATGAAGCAAATCTGATGATACTTTGTATATCTGTTAACAGGGTCCATATCTGGTGATTCTTGTTATGTATGTAGATGATTTGATCATTATGGGGAACGATGATGATCATATTGCACAGGTGAAAAAGGAGTTACATGTAGGTTTTAAGATGATAGATTTGGGACTCCTTCACTACTATCTTGGAATTGAAGTATTTCAACGTCCACATCATATTTTCATTTCTTTGAGTAAGTATGCAGCAAAAATTCTTCAGCGATTTGGAATGCAGGATTGAAAACCCTCTCTTACCCCTATGGAACAACACTTGAAACTTTCAAAATTTGAAGGGGGGGGAAATGGTAGACAACACTATTTATAGACAGTTGATTGGTATCTTAATTTGTTTGACAAACACTTGACTAGATCTATCTTATGCAGTCAGTATGTTTTCCTTCTTTATGTTGCATCGACGAGACAATCACTAGAATGTAGCCAAAAGAGTTATTTGATATATCCAAGGAACAAAATATTTTGGTCTTCTTTACAAAAAGACTAAAATTTTTGTACTTGGTGGATTTTTAGATGCTGAATTTGCCGGAAGTATTGATGATTGAGCATCAACATCAGGTTATTTAATGAACATGGGTTCAACAACAGTGTCTTGGAATTGTAAGAAACAAGATACAGTGGTTACTTCTACAACATAAATAGAATACATTTCAGCATGGGAAGCAACATGTGAAATTGTTTGGTTACGTGGAGTTTTGCAGGACTTGAGCATTTCTCAAATAGAATCTACATCATTATTCATCGACAGCCAGTCAGCCATTAAGCTTGCCAAGAATCTAGTTTTTCATTCGAAGAAAAATCATGTGGACACCAAGTATCATCATATCAGATCACTCATTTCAAAGGATGTCATCAAGCCAATTTATTGTCCTTCAGAAGATCAGATCTCCAATATTTTCACGAAACCTCTTGGCAGAATAAAATTTACTAAGTACAGGGATGAACTTGGTATCTATTGTAATGTATCTTTGGATCATAGGGAGGAATGTTAGATAATCCAAAATACAAATATCATAGTTTAATAAATTAGAATAAAATGATTATTAATTTAGGATATTAAATTAATAATCTAGAATATTTTGGAGACTTTTATAAATAAAGTATTGTTGTAAAAGATATGACTCTAGAAAGGTGTCATATCGTAGGATTTAAATTAGGAGTATAGTTAGAAGATTGTTAAGATAACATTTATTGTAAATGGACACTTGTTTATTTAATAAGTGATCCATAACTAGAGTTTGTTAGGACATTTAGCTTATATATAGCTCATTGCAAGAGTGTTGTGTAGTTCGGGTGTAAACTCTTGCAAATTCTCATATCTAACTTATTTTCCTATTTAATAAAAGTGTGTGTCTAAGGACACTTGTGCCATTATGGTGTAAGCAGAGCCTCTTGATATTACAGATTATACAATGTATTTCTCCACTCCCTTAGTGAGACACATATGTTGATTTAATAGCCTTGGAGAAGTTTACTCACAAAATCCTATTCCAAGGCTCTAAATCCTAAGCTAGTTTGTGCATCCTAGAAAGATAAAATCGTTACTAATCAATTTTAAATTATAGCGTTACTTTTAATGGTCGTGCTTACTCAAAAAGGTGTGGTCGTGAAACTAGTGATGTTATGACTTAGAAAGTAAAATAAATGAATATGAAAACAATACAAAGTCCTAACTTCAATAAATAAATGATATGCTTTTCAGAATGCAATTCTCAATTCAGTTCTGCAATTCCAAAATAAAAATGAAATATTTCTTTACATGCACCAAGATTAATGATAAAGACTCAAAACATCAAAATGCCAATCAATGTAAAATATCTACTATTTTTGTATTTTCAATATAAGAGAATGAAAATGCAAGGAATCAACAACAACTCGATATAAAAACTCTACTATATGTAAACAGAGACAAACCAAGTAGGATATCAAGGAGAAAAACACCCATCCCAAGATGCAAGGACAATCAAATGAAAAAGATTATGAGAAAGGCACCGCCCAAAAATTCAACAAAAGAAAGGTTTCATGTCATTCTGCGAACACTTAACAATCACCATAGAGACCCAAGAAGACTCAACAATCATCAAAACCTACCCAAAAACCATAAAACCCAGCAACCAAGAAAAAAAGGGTGATGTATGCAACTTTTCAAGGGAAAAGTGCGTATGTATGCATCTTGCAAAAGAACAACATGCATATGTACGTGAATATCAAGAAAAAACCTACGTATATGTGTCAAAATACAACCACGCTAGGGAGAAGGCTACGAAATTCAGACTCAGAGTGAACAGAGATTTTCAAGAAATAATACGACAAGAAACTCAATATAAACGAGAGCAATCTAAGGAGAAAAACACTCCAAACCCTAAAAAAGAAATTTTATCACTAGTATGGTCGCTAATTCTGTTATGAGGAAAATCTGTCTATGGCTAGGGGTAAACCACAACAGACAGAAATGACTGCAGAAATCAACTGTAATATCAAGTATTCTATATAAACAAATATTTTAGCAATACAAGATAAAATGTCTACCTAGTCCAGACATTCGATGAAGTTCACGGTTGAGGACTTGACCCAAAGCGATACACCTGCAACTAGTCCTCAACAATCAAGAAATGCAAGCATATGGTGATAATATATAATATTGGCACATTAAATATCATAATCCATCAACATTCATAACAAATACACCCATGGAATAACCATTCAAATATTCATAAGATATTAATTGGATGAGAAAAGAGTATTTCTATTAGAATGTAACCAACAAAAGTGAATGAATTACAAGCTTTCATGTTGGCACAGTTCGGAACCAAGAAACTAAGTTCCTTCCATATGGGCCTCCACCAAAGGAAATATCATATAAGAGAGACAATGACGTTCTCAATCAATAAGGGAAGATCTTGGGGGTTGAACAATTTGTTTAGACTTAAAGGACAAAGGGATGTAGACACAATGTGAAGTGAATAATTTCTCCAGAGTAAATTTGCTCTCAAAGTTGAATTCTTCTCCCCTTTTCCATAGCTCTGATTTGGCCCATTTGTAGCCTTCAAGTGGAAATTAAGGGATGATTCAGAACGTTTCCAGTATGTAATATTCCCAACCAAATATGACATAAAAAAATCAGATCTAACTGGTTGAGAACTTTCACCAAACACTTTGCGTGTTTGCTCAAAGTTCTTGGGTAAATCGACTCTCTTGTTGTCCCAACTCTCAAGAAAGATTACTGATGTGTTTAGAATGTCAATGGGATGAATTCAAACCTCCTTAGAACCCCCAAAGTGTATTTTTCTATGATTATTTGTTTGATGTTATGTATATGACAGTTTTCTCATTGAGGCATTATGTCAAACATATTGCATCCATGGTTGTAGCTTGCATTTCCATCCATGTTTTTGAGTTTAATATTATATAAAACGACATGAAACCATATGGAACATAGACTAGAGTAATCATAAGAGTAAATGCAAGAAATACACAACAAAAGCACAAATACCTCCACACAATCCTTGCTTGTTTGTTTATTATTAATGCATGTCCAATGGTAGTATATTTCATATCTGATATAAGTAATACAACAACCACTTTATTGGCCTATAATTTCTCCAAAAGGCAAGGAAAGAGTGTCAATGATCCTCCTTTTTGATCCCCTAATGATGGTTTCCCAAAAGAGAAGTCATATCATGAAAAATCCACAAATTCCATACCCACAAATGTGCCTTCCTTGTTGCTTACGCCCTACAAATATGCACAACAAATCTAATGTAAAATCTTCATGAAATGGCTGAAATTTGTAGAAATGATTATGGATAACTCATATGTGAATATCCTCTTGTTGTATATGAAAAATATGCTCACAAATCATTGGATCTCCAATCCCGAATATGCCTTCCTTCATGAAATTCGCCCCACAGGTAGAAGAAATGAATGGCTTGATGAATACCCTCAAACATGGTTGTAATAAGGTGATATGGTG
Organism: Picea engelmannii; assembly: GCA_009831015.1. Lineage (NCBI taxonomy): Eukaryota > Viridiplantae > Streptophyta > Pinopsida > Pinales > Pinaceae > Picea > Picea engelmannii. The sequence goes on from ML779337.1 coordinate 135,796, forward strand.
ATGTCTAGAAACCCTAGAGTGATAGATATTGAGAATATGATCACCTATGTCCAAATTGAACCACTCTCTTAAGATGGGTGTGCACTAACATTGCAGAAACCCTCCAATAATACTTCTGCCTCCACAAAGGCTCCTGGAACTGAATAGATCTGATGTAGAATGGTGAGGGAGGAATATTTCACCTCCATAACCAATATTGGACCAGGTTGGGTGGGATATTTCACCACCGATCTGATATTTAGGGTTTGTTAAGTCAAAACCCTCAAAACCCCCAAGTGCATGGGCTCACTAGCAAGAAGCTAGATCTCAAACTGATAATCAACCTAATGGGAGAATAGAGGCCTCTATATATCTTTTATCCTCCCTTCTCACCTTGTCTCTCCAAGTGAATTTTACTTTATTTAATTATTAATTAATTAATTAAATCAATTTAATTAATTAATTAACCATTTTACCTCTAAAAAATGGTTTATCCCTCCTTGTGGCTTCTGTGGCCACTCAAAGTCACTTCTCATCATCTTGTCCTGTAGTGTTATTCCTCTTGATTCCGATGAGATATTACACTAAGAGGTTCCTCCAAGTATTATTCCCAATATGACATCCTTAGTGAATTTAATTAACATATAGCCCAAAATAACTCAAAATTACAGAAATCGTCATAATGCAACGAAACCAAAGCCAAGTTGTGAAGAATGGATCATGATGATGAAACAAGATGAGTGATGCAAGTCAGGCCCAATAAAATAACTTAATATCTCTTGTACTCACTATCACCCCCGTTTGTCTACTCTGGTCAGCATAACACTCAGTAATATAATGATGTTCTAAAGTGGGGACATTACAGTCCTCCCTGCTAGAAAATTGCTTTCCCTCAAGCAATAACTAGGTCAATCCACATATAATATTAGGGTCCCATGTCCACCTGTGGGACAAAGTAGGTTCCATCCAAAGATAAAATATCATGCACTCTACCCCGTAGATCCCATATCAAGACACGAACTGCAATACCCTATGAGGCATAATCCTGTAACATATCAACACCATGAGTCTCCTGCAAATGAAACATGGCCTCAACCTGGAATGAGTCTATCCTCCAAGTCCATACCAAGACCAACATGGTCTCTACCAACTGAACATGCTTCTTCCATAGTGAGGTACTACAATACCTCAATGAATCACCCTCAAGTGACGTGCTCCCCTCAATATTGAAGCTCAATGGAAAGTCAAAGTGGCCTTTCCATGTAAATATCCACTCACCTCTATCAGTCGATGAGATTCTCAACCTTGCAATCCCTGGGACCCATGCTATTCTCTTCCTAGGATTACCACGCTAACGTTGAACTACTATGATCATGACTGTCTACTCAAAGTATACATATTGGATCCCCAAATATTGGGTCCTCATGTTGAAATACCTATGAAAATTGAACCTAATGTCAAGAAGTTGCACCTGTAAAAGTATCTATGTGGAAGTAACATATGCCCAACCATCTCCATGCTCGATCATGAATATCAATAGGGAGAACACATCTTGCCCCATAGGAAAAGCCCCTGCAAGACATCTCAAAGCCATCCAATATTGAAGTATGTTTCTCTCTGGCACAACCTAGGCCATCATAATATAAAACAACCTACTAACCAAATGGACTCTCGGATCCCATGGAAAATTTGGACGTTCGTCACTTCCAATCCCCACTAACTTTTCATGTGTCATATTGATAATTGTCAAAATCCCTCCATGCTCATCCCTATGAGAATCGAGATCTATCTCGCCCTCTGAGATATCTATTATCCCACAACCTAAGATGCTCACGATCATGCCCAAGGTCTCAAATATTTGTCTCTGATGATCCACCCCTATGCTCCTGTATGCAATAAAGACTCACCTGTCATGTAGTCTTGACCTACCAAATCTCCATGCCCCCTACCCCTGTATATCTCCCCCTGCACTACTGTCAATGATGAAAGTATCAGAAAAGGATAACAAACATATATGAAAACAACTATAGGACTGGAAAGTGTCATATACTTTGGTCAATCCCAAGGATTTGACCAAAATCTCATCCACCGGTACACATGATAAATACTCGCATGTGGTCATCATTGAACCCCAACCACCAGGTACAACCGGAGGTAACTCAACAAAATGTTGGTCAATCACTCTCCAACCATAATCACACCTATAGTTTTTTCTACTAAGAGGAATCTCCATGCTCCACTAAGTGTGTCTCCTCCTTGCAATCCAATGTGTCCACTTGAATCCCACTATACATCTCTCTCATCACCATATTCCCAAGGTGTACTATCAGATCATCCTCTGTGTGGATATCAACCAATCTTGGAACACAAATGAAAGTGTCCTTGTAACTGCCCCTGGATCTGGAATCCTCATATGTATGTGTATGATCAATTGTCTCATAACTATCCATGAATGGTGGCCCCCATGACACCCAGACATCCTCTAGTAATGTAACTGAGGAACATATTTGAATCTATGTCGAGATAGATATGGTGTATCTCTGACCAGTCTCCTCAATGAGCTCCTCCAATATAGACTCTTATTCTTGAAGGGCTATCTGTGTGCCTTTCAGGAATCCTCATGTGCTCACCAACTCATGATTATGTCGGTCCACCTCCAACTCCTGCTCCATCAACGCCTTGTGATACATCTCACCAACCTCCAATATATAATCTTTGTCCATCAAAAACTATTGGTAGTTGACCCTCGTCATGGTCACTCTCTCTAGGAGAGTATGAAAGTCATCCATGGAAATTCCCCCATCTAAGATATCATGGCAATGCCTTTACACATTCCGTGATTGTCAATGCATTCATAACATATCAATTCATGAATTCTTCCAGGGGTTACAAACAATGTTTACTACCAGAGGTTCATACCTCCATCATTTTGGTTCTTTGTCCTGATTCATACCTTACTTGGGTATCCAAGGCATACAACTGCGTTTCAAGTTTATGCATAACACTAAGACAATAAAATAATTCAGAAATGCAGTGACCCAACCCACTGGTCACTCCATTCCTCGAAATTCGATAAGGGATTTGGTGTTTGAGATCAACGACCCTCGTTGATCTGGATTTGACAGTCACTATCCCTCCTAAACTTAAGGGTGTTGAAAGACACTCAGTCTTAATCTCACGTCGGGGTTTCGTATACTAGGATTTTGTGACTTGCAAAGATGAGGGGTCCTGCCCTCTAGTTTCCTGGGTGCCGAAACACCGAAACCCATTCACACTAAACTAGCTCAACCATAGGGCACATCAGGGTTTCGTATACCAGGATTTCATGACTTGCGAAGACGAGGGGTCTTGCCCTCTAATTTCCCAGGTGCCAAAACATCAAAATTCATTCACACTAAACTGGCTCAACCACTGGGCGCATCGGGGTTTCGTATATTGGGATTTCGCGACTTGCGAAGATGAGGGGTCTTACCCTCTGGTTTCCCAGGTGCCGAAACGCCGACCGATAGCCACGTGTCCTGTGTCGATGGATGGTTCTGAATACTTTGGGACTTTCAGGACTTCGTCGAGTCCACTCTCCTGCCTATGCAAGGGTTAAGATCAATGGTCAATAGAGCTCTGACAGATCCTTGGATCTATGGTCTTGGATCCCATCACTACTTGCGAAGGATGAAGGGGTCGAGGTATTAATGCCTTCGTTCCTTCCTCCAATCTAATGGTTGGGATAGACCTTAGATCCTCTGAAAGGATCTCATTCGTTCATCTAGAAAATGAAAGGGTACTCTCTTTCGGTATTTGAAACTCGCTATCATTCCTGAGCTTCGTCAGTTATGGAGGACTTGAGAGCTTTGCACTCTTTCTCCTTGACTTGACTCTTAGAAGAGTCCCCAGCACAACTATTGTGCTCCTTCATCAAGTGGTTTTGGGGTTCTATTTGATCACAGAGAGCCTATGATCCCTCAGACTTGCTCTGTCGAGGTGTACCTCTGGCTTGTGTTACCTCAACACAATAATTTTCAGATGATCATGGCTTATCACGGGGTTTTCATGGTATAGCAGTAGCCTTTTTTCATCATCTTCAACTTTGACAGCCTTCATCTATTCCTTCTGGACATATCTTCTCTCCTCACTTGTGTCACAGGTATAGAACATTCATGAGACATCATTATAAATTCCAACTTTCAGAATTTTTATTGCAAATCTGTCACCCACAGATTTTTCCAATCTCTTCTTTTATTTTCAGATATGTTCCGTACGAAACCATATTCACAAGCATGGCACTTTCTTTCCCATACCATTTTAGCTCAGCAGGAAATCGGTCTCCCTTATGGGCTTACAACATTTACATATCTAAGACTCATTCTTCGTACAATCATTCCTCAGCTAATCAAATTGTTAGTTCTCATGCACATACATTTTTATCTCACCTTTTCAACTTCATCACAACAATTTTAGAATTGTGCATACTAACAATCAAATTCACTTTCCCAAAAGGAAATACCATTCCTCACAGTTTGGCTCAGTAGGAAATCGGTCTTTCCTATGGGATTACCTCACTACCATATCCAAGACTCTTTCTTCCTGCAATTCATTCTTTCCACAGCCAAACAAATTGTAGGTCTCATCTCAACATACCAAACTTTTCAAAACGTAATTCAACATTTCAAAAGGGTTTTAACAATTGTGCCAATATCCATGGCCACATTCATACCCAATGCATTCTTTCATTGTTTTTCAAGTTTGTCACACTTTATGACCGGTTCTTGGCCATGGGGTGTTGGAATTTAACCAACCTTTTCCTCATATGGTTTATTCATTTTCTTTCATTCTTATAGTAGGACCATATTGACTGCTATAGGCCGGTCACGATCCCAAATCAATACACATGAACTCAAAATTTTCACATGAAATCCTTTACGCATTCCTTGATTGTCAATGCATTCATGACATATCAATTCATGAATTCTTCCAAGGGTTACAAACAGTGTTTACTACCAGAGGTTCATACCTCCATCATTCTGGTCCTTCGTCCTGAGTCATACCTTACATGGGTATCCAAGGCATACAACTGCCTTTCAAGTTTATGCATAACACTAAGACAATAAAATAATTTAGAAGGGGTTTTTACCAAATCCCTTCATACCTTGTGCCACATAGGCACGAATATCTTTATACCGGTTCTTGGTTGCTAGCACTCTCTTTCTAATTTCTACCTCATCAACAGTTCTTTAGTGGGATTTTCACAGTCCTATAAACAATCATTCGACCGCAGCCTCCCCATGGTCACCCTCTGCTTGAGGTTGTTCATTATTGGCAACTATCTTTCTCAACAGTTCCAATCTTATTTCTTTCTACACATGACATACACCATAGGCACATTAGTCGTCATGTAAATTAAAATGAAAGTACCATAGCATTTAAATTAATAAAATATTTTCAGACATGTCCCAACATATCTGTATGTACTTCATCACACTTTCCTTAATGTTTTCATGAGTGCAACACAATAGTTCTCAATCGTTTTCTCAGTATTACAACCATCATCACTATGGTGTCAAAACATTTTCGTTCATCAAGGTACTAGCTTTCTCATCCCATAGAAGCATATTGCACAACAAGGAAGGAATTGAGGGCTCTCCCCTTCTTCAAATTCTTTCTACATCACCTGGGGATTTTCAGCCCAATTGAGTTATCTCTAAGGTCTCACTGCCTTCCATCTACTTTTGCAATTCTACTCCCTATCGGGATTTTCCTGCTCTTTTCCTTGAGCCGCCTTGGTTAGGCCTCACCCTAACCCTTTTTGGGATACCGCAACATGATTTAATAGAAAATCTTTGCCCATAATGAATCATGAACATGTGCATCCTACACACTTCCATTTGGTTATCAGAATGGTCAATATTTAGTTGTTAGTCTTCTATTAATTACATGATTCTTTCAAAATGTAATCCAAGATTCTTATATATGGACAGGCCTTGTAGCCCATTGTCCAACCTTCATCAATTATTAGGGTTGTGACTCTGTTCTTCTGACAAAGTCCTTGCAAAGTTCCTCCACCGGGAAATCCTTCAGCATGCAACTCCCTTGTTGCATATCCATCACTCTATGTGATGGCCTCAAGCTCGAATTAGCTTTAGCTTGTTAATAAGAATTATTTAAGGGACATAGACATACCTTTCTGGTATGTATTCCAGATTATGCATCAACACATGTTCTAGGTTTTTGCTAACTTACATCCATGATGTACTTAGCTATACTCATAATCAAAAGCCTATGTGTAGTTGCCATAGGTATATTTTACAGCCCACATGCATCTTTACTGTTAAGATCAATCCATTCAGATTCATTCACAATCCTTCTCATGTGGTGCTCAAAGGTGTAATCATTTGTCTCTTATTATGACAAGAGAGAATCTTTTCTCATTTACCCTTTCATCTAATTATATTGGTACTTCCTGAGAAAATGGAATACATTCCCCTTAGGCTATTATTTGGAACAAAACTTTCATAACTCCCCAGAATGGAGTTAGCTACACCTCCATAGTATTCATTTAATCTGGACAAGAGCAATACTTGCTTCACGTTTCACTCATCAAGGCAATCATATTGGGCCTTTAGTATACTTATACTCTTACATCATACATGTGCATTACTTGCACGTTTAATAGCATTCATGCCTTACCAATATTAATATTAGGCTTCCTATTATGAAGCTTCACAATGCATTAAACACATGCACTCAAGTACAATTGAACACAGCTAAGTATTCATCATATTAGTTTATGCCTTCTCCTCACGTTACCACTGGCAGTGACAGCGATCTGAACTAAAAGGCACTTCGCATTTTGCGATTTCGGGATTCCTATTGCAAGGAAATCTGGTTCCTCGATCCCCAAAATCTGAAAACCCGAAAGATTGAGGCTAAGGTTTTCTTGGCTCTTTTATTCACATGAGCCTTTTCTCGGAACTTGGGGTCAACTCCTAGACACGCGTCAGGATCCCGTGTTTCAGTGAATCCACGTACAATGCTCCACCGTTTCCCAAACTTCTGATCCATGAGGGTCCGACAACCTGGATCCCATGGTCCATATCTCTCTGCCAATCAACAGTCCTGATCAAATCCTGACTTTCCACCTTTCAGGATTCTGGCGGAGTCTTCACCTCCTAACTCCCGATTTCGAATCCCCAAAATGTGTATGCGTCAGATCAACGATCCACCGCCTGTCTTGATCCAATGGCTCAGGTTGGATGTCAGGATTTCATGACATGAGAGTTCTCAACACTCTACCCGTTGACTTCTAAACCTCCAACTCCCGAAGATTCGATTACACCGGATCTATGGTTCAGGTCATCCTCTAACCAACGGCCCTGATTGAATCGATGATTTACCTTACGCAACTTTGGGAAAGTCTTTGCTTCTATTTTCCCAATAGCCAAAACCTTGAAGCTCTAGATCATCGAATCTCGTTGATTCCAATCTAACGAATACTATTCCTCCTGAGTTTGTGAGTGATGAGAGGTTATCATCCTTATCTTCTCCGTTGATCTACTAGATCTAACGGTTCACGAAATTTTGGTATTCCTCCCTCCGAGAATTCCACCATCCGTTCAGATTTTCAATGACTTCTAGCCATGAACGTGGCATCAACTCTTATGGAATCAACCTCTGTGTTCAACCTTCGGAGCTTTCAAACTTTAACACAAGCTTGTCTCTATATGCACTCCTTGTGCTCTATATGCACACTCAGCATACGAAATTTCCCCGCTATCTTTTCTGAGCTTTTAAGTTACTTACATCACTAATCTCATAGTCACAACTCATACGGATGTTACCCTCTCTTTATGGGAACAACCAACAAGGGTCACTCTTGGGAATTAGCAACAGTCCCAAAGGAATCCTCTTAATCTTGTTTAAATAGATTATCCTTGTTGTTGATTCTAACCATTATAGGTCAGATAATCTGACCCTACATATTTTCATCATTCCTCTCAATCGTGAGGAGTTATATGCTCAGGGTTTAATATTTTAATAATATAGTAATTATAACTTTCTAAGGATCCTACTAGTCCTTACCAAATTTCCTAAATCATGAAGGAGTTCTTCATGAGGATCTTAATTCTTACCTAACCAGCCATCTCAATTGCAAGAGACTCTACCTTCTTTAGTAGGTATCCAATGTCATACTATAACAGAACAACTCAGTTCATGTCCCTTTTCTGGCTCATGTAGATTCATAGCACAATTTATTCCACCTCTGTTATTCATACTCAGGTCTTATCAGTAATATTGATCAGTGCATCCCTACTCCTATAAGAGTAGTTATCATTTTGACAAAGGAACAATATAATTCCTTTGTTGGAATTCCGTAGAAATTCCCAAATTACAGTTTCATTCTACAGTCCTTCTCCTTAAAGAGAAAATGAAGATAACAATATCTTCTTACACGACTCGTACATGAGCCCAAGCAGGCCAAGTGTTGTAACCATGCTCTGATACCAATTTGTCACATACCCACTACGGAAAAAATAAAATTTTCGCTCTTCCTCAAGGGATAGAATCCTAAAATTCCTACGGGGGCCTAGCGCAGGCTAACTCTTCCCTTATCCACCTCCATGTGATCGTTTCTTATGACCACAGGCCAAGCCAAGAGGCACCTTTTGCATTTCGTGTCTCAGCGATGCAAGAGAGTCAAGTCTTTCGACTCTTCAAACCCCGAAACCTGAAATATTACCTTCGATGAGATCAATGACTGTGAATCTCCCCCTGATTCGACGGTCCTGGCCGTATCAAGATTTCAGTAACCGGGAGTTCAAAATGCAGTGACACAACCCACTGGTCACTCCATTCCCTGAACTCCAATAAGGGATTTTTTGTTTGAGATCAACGACCCTCGTTGATCTGGATCTGACGGTCACTATCCCTCCTGAGCTTAAGGGTGTTGAAAGACACTCAGTCTTAATCGCACGTTGAGGTTTTGTATACCGGTATTTCGCGACTTGCGAAGATGAGGGGTCTTTCTCTCTAGTTTCCCGTGTGCCGAAATGTTGAAACCCATTCACACTAAACTATCTCAACCACAGGGCGCATCGAGGTTTCATATATTGGGATTTCTTGACTTGCAAGGACGAGGGGTCTTGCCCTCTATTTTCCCGGGTGATGAAATGCCGAAACGCATTCACACTAAACCGGATCAACCATAGGGCACATTGGGGTTTCATATACTGGGATTTCGCGACTTGTGAAGACGAGGGGTCTTGCCCTCTGGTTTCCTGGGTGCCAAAACGTCGACCGACAGCCATGTGTCCTATTACAATGGACAGTTCTGACTCGTTGGAGAGCTCCACGCATCTCCCTTACGAGCTTACGCTCTTTTTTTCTGGTGTCTCCTCTCCCGTGTGTATCTCTCTTACCCTGGAAGGTTTTTTCAACCTATCCTATTCCTTTTGTTAGAAGGAAGCTCAGGTCTATAGGTCACTGTGGTACTTTGGGCTGACAGCCCATGTTTCCATTTATGGGGGTGGTTGATTTTTCAACCACCAATCCTTTCTTCATTAACTAATTTCTTTCCTTGGGATTCGAAGGAGGTTTTTCATCCTTATCAAGGGAGATTTGGGGTTATTTGATATATGAACCCTCTTGTATAGTTTTCACATTATTCCTCTAGTGATATCATGGCTAGTACTTTCAAGGCTTCACCCCCACAGTCAGTTATTGTCAAATCAAACAATAATACATTTACATTGTCCTCATGCATTAGCATTGTAATTCCTATTTTATGATTAATTACAAATTGGGGGAAACAGGGTGTTACAATTCCCTCCCCCTTAAAGGAACACCGTCCTCGGTGTTCTTTCTCAAAAACACTTGTCATGCCTTTCTCATTTAGCCACTTTAGAAGTCTCGACCTTCATCCTCAGTCAAGTCCTCTTTCAGGATCTTAGTCTTCGTCATGTGCCTTCAATAATTCTTGGACAACAAGCACATTAATCACAATTTTGTGTAAAAGCATCTTACTGTTGTTCAAAATTCAAAAGGAAATTTTCATAATCTTAGCACAATACTTGTCTTTGCAGTTTGTGGATATGTATCCATATGGTAGTTTTATTATCCATGCTCATCGCTTTCCTTCACGTACCCATTGGGTGCATGATTCCAATTCAATAGTTCACAAGAGATATCATGATTTCATCTTCCTTTCCAAGGTTTTTCCGCACGGGAAACTACCCACTCTGTGCATATCCCAATAGTTTACAAGAATTATTAAGGTCTCCTCTTCCTTGCGGTCACTCACCCTCTAGACCCAGGCTCAGGCATCCCCTTCACTGTTATATAGTCGCTCGGGCGATCCATCTTTCCCTGCCAAGGTTTTCTCGCACATGAACATTTTAGAGACTCTATTGAGTCTTATAGTTGAGGCGTCCCTCAGCCTTGCTCTGTCAAGGTGTACCTCTGGCTCGTGTTACCTCAACACAATAATTTTCAGGTGATCATGGCTTATCATGGGGTTTTCATGGCTCAGCATTAGCCTTTTTTCATCATCTTCAGCTTTGACATCCTTCATCTGTTCCTTCTGGACATATCTTCTCTCCTCACCTATGTCATAGGTATAGAACATTCGTGAGACATCATTATAAATTCCAACTTTCAGAATTTTTAATGCAAATCTGTCACCCACATATTTTTCCAATCTCTTCTTTTATTTTCAGATATGTTCCGTACGAAACCAAACTCAAAAGCATGGGACTTTCTTTCCCATAAAATTTTATCTTAGTAGGAAATCGGTCTCCCTTATGGGCTTACAACATTGCCATATCCAAGACTCTTTCTTCCTGCAATCATTCCTCAGCTAATCAAATTGTTAGTTCTCATGCACATACATTTTTATCTCACCTTTTCAACTTCATCGCAACAATTTCAAAATTGTGCATACTAATAATCAAATTCACTTTCCCAAAAGGAAATACCATTCCTTACAGTTTGGCTCAACAAGAAATTGGTCTTTCCTATGGGCTTACCTCACTGCCATATCCAAGACTCTTTCTTCCTGCAATTCATTCTTTCAACAGCCAAACAAACTGTTAGTCTCATCTCAACATACCAAACTTTTCAAAACGTAATTCAACATTTCAAAATGGTTTTAACAATTGTGCCAATATCCATGGCCACATTCATACCCAATCCATTCTTGCATTTTTTTTCAAGTTCGTCGCACTTTATGATCGGTTCTTGGCCATGGGGTGTTGGAATTTAACCAACCTTTTCCTCATATGGTTTATTCATTTTCTTTCATTCTTATAGTAGGAGCATATTGCCTGCTATAGGCTTATCACAATCCCAAATCAATACACATGAACTCAAAATTTTCACATGAATGCCTTTATGCATTCCTTGATTGTCAATGCAGTCATGACATATCAATTCATGAATTCTTCCAAGGGTTACAAACAATGTTTACTACCAGAGGTTCATACCTCCATCATTCCAGTTCTTCGTCCTAAGTCATACCTTACTTGGGTATCCAAGTCATACAACTGCCTTTCAAGTTTATGCATAACACTAAGACAATAAAATAATTCAGAAGGGGTTCTTACCAAATCCCTTCATACCTTGTGCCACATAGGCATAAATATCTTTATACCGGTTCTTGGCTGCTAGCACTCTCTTTCTGATTTCTACCTCATCAATAGTGCTTTAGTGGGATTTTCACAGTCCTGTCAACAATCTTTCGACCACAGCCTCCCCATGGTCATCCTCTGCTTGAGGTTGTTCATTATTGGCAACTATCTTTCTCAACAGTTCCAATCTTATTTCTTTCTACACATGACATACACCATAGGCACATTAGTCGTCATGTAAATTAAAATGAAAGTACCATAGCATTTAAATTAATAAAATATTTTCAGAGATGTCCCAGCATATCCATATGTACTTCATCACACTATCCTTAATGTTTTCATGAGTGCAACACAACAGTTCTCAATCATTTTCTCAGTATTACAACCATCATCACTATGGTGTCAAAACATTTTCGTTCATCAAGGTACTAGCTTTCTCATCCCATAGAAACATAATGCATAGCAAGGAAAGAATTGAGGGCTCTCCCCTTCTTCAAATTCTTTCTACATCGCCTAGGGATTTTCATCCCAGTCAAGTTATCTCTAAGGTCTCACTGCCTTTCCTCTACTTTTGCAATTCTACTCCCTGTCGGGATTTTCCTACTCTTTTCCTTGAGCTGCCTTAGTTAGGCCTCACCCTAACCCTTTTTGGGATACCGCAGCATGCTTTAATAGAAACTCTTTTCTCATAATGAATCACAGACATGTGCATCCTACACACTTCCATTCGGTTATCAGAATGGTCAATATTCAATTGTTAGTCTTCTATTAATTACATAATTCTTTCAAAATGTAATACAGGATTCTTATATATGGAGAGGCCTTGCAGCCCATTGTCCAACCTTCATCAATTATTAGGGTTGTGACTCTATTATTCGGACAAAGTCCTTGCATAGTTCCTCCACCGAGAACTCCTTCAGCATGCAACTCCCTTGTTTCATATCCATCACTATCTGTGAAGGCCTCAAGCTCGAATTAGCTTCAGCTTGTTAATAAGCATTATTTAAGGGACATAGACATACCTTTCTGGTATGTATTCCAGATTATGCATCAGCTCATGTTCTAAGTTTTTGTTAACTTACATCCATGATGTACTTAGCTATACTCATAATCATAAGCCTGTGTGCAATTTCCATAGGTATATTTTATAGCCCACATGCATCTTTACTGTTAAGATCAGTCAATTTAGATTCATTCACAATCCTTCTCATGTGATGCTCAAAGGTGTAATCATTTGTCTCTTATTATGACAAGAGAGAATCTTTTCTCATTTACCCTTTCATCTAATTATATTGGTACTTCCTGAGGAAATGGAATACCTTCCCCTCAGGCTATTATTTGGAACAGAACTTTCATGACTCCCCAGAATGGAGTCAGCTATGCCTCCATATTATTCATTTAATCTAGACAAGAGCAATACTTGCTGCATGTTTCACTCATCAGGGCAATCATATTGGGACTCTAGTATACTTATACTCTTACATCATACATGTGCATTACTTGCATGTTTAATATCATTCATACCTTACATGTATTAATATCAGGCTTCCTATTATGAAGCTTCACAATGCATTAAACTCATGCACTCAAGTACAATTGAATGCAACTAAGTATTCATCATACTAGTTCATGCCTTCTCCTCACATGACCACCAGCGGTGATCGTGATCTGAACTAAAAGGCACTTTGCATTTCGCGATTTCGGGATTCCTGTTGCAAGGAACTCTGGTTCCTCGATCCCCGAAATTTGAAAACCTGAAAGACCGAGGCTAAGGTTTTCTCGGCTCTTTTATTCACATGACCCTTCGCTCGGAACCTGGGGTCAACTCCTAGACACGCGTCAGGATCCTTTGTTTCGGTGAATCCGTGGACAATGCTCCACCGTTTCGCAAACTTATGATCCACGAGGGTTCGGTAACCTGGATCCCATGGTCCAGATCTCTCTTCCAATCAACGGTCCTGATCAAATCCCGTCTTTCCACCTTTCGGGATTCTGGCGGAGTCTTCACCTCCTAACTCCCGATTTCAAATCCCCAAAATGTGTATGTGTCATATCAACGATCCACCGCCTATCGTGATCCAACAACTCAGGTTGGATGTCGGGTTTTCATGACATGCGAGTTCTCAAAACTCTACCCATTGAATTCTAAACCTCCAACTCCTGAAGATCCCATTACACCGGATCTACAGTTCAGGTCATCCACTAACCAACAACCTTGATTGAATCGATGATTTACCTTGCGCGACTTTGGGAAAGTCTTCGCTTCTATTTTCCCAATAGCCGAAGCCTCAAAGCTCTATATCAATGAATCTTGTTGATTCCAATCTAATGTATACTATTCCTCCTGAGTTTGTGAGTGATGAGAGGTTATCATCCTTATCTTCTTTGTTGATCTACTAGATCTAACGATTCATGGAATTTCGGTATTCCTCCCTCTGAGAATTCCACCATACGTTCAGATTTTCAATGACTTCCAGCCACGAACTTGGCATCAAATCTTCTGGAATCAACCTCTCTGTTCAACCTCTGGAGCTTTCAAACTTTAACACAAGCTTGTTTCTATATGCACTCCTTGTGCTCTGTATGCACACTCAGCATATGAAATTTCCCCACTATCTTTTTTGATCTTTTAAGTTACTTACAGGACTAATCTCATAGTCATAACTCATACGGATGTTACCCTCTCTTTATGGGAACAACCAACAAGGGTCACTCTTGGGAATTAGCAACAATCCCAAAGGACACCTCTTAATCTTGCTTAAACAGATTATCCTTGTTGCTGATTCTAACCATTATAGGTCAGATAATCCGACCCTACATATTTTCATCAGTCCTCTCAATCGTGAGGAGTTATATGCTTAGGTTTTATTCTTTTAATAATATAGTAATTATAACTTTCTAAGGATCCTACCAGTCCTTACCAGATTTCCTAAATCATGAAGGAGTTCTTCATGAGGATCTTAATTCTTACCTAACCAACCATCTCAATTGCAAGAGACTCTACCTGCTTTAGTAGGTAGCCATCATCACACTATAATAGAACAACTCAATTCATGTCCCTTTTCTAGCTCGTGCAGCTTCATAGCACAATTTATTCCACCTCTGTTATTCATACTCAGGTCTTATCAGTAATATTGATCAGTGCATCCCTACTCCTATAAGAGTAGTTATCATTTTGACAAAGGAACAATATAATTCCTTTGCTAGAATTTCATAGAAATTCCCAAATTACAGTTTCATTCTTCAGTCCTTCTCCTTAAAGAGAAAATGCAGATAACAATATCTCCTTACGCGACTCGTACATGAGCCCAAGTAGGTCGAGTGTTGTAACCATGCTCTGATACCAATTTGTCACATACCCACTATGGAAAAAATAAATTTTTCGCTCTTCCTCAAGGGATAGAATCCCCGAATTCCTACGGGGGGCTAGCATAGGCTAGCTCTTCCCTTATCCACCTCCATGTGATCGTTGGTTATGACCACAGGCCAATCCAAGAGGTTCCTTTCGCATTTCGCGTCTCAGCGATGCAAGAGAGTCAAGTCTTTCGAATATTCAAACCTCGAAACTTGAAATCTTACCTTCGATGAGATCAACAACTGTGAATCTCCCCCTGATCCGACGGTCCTAGCCATATCAGGATTTCGATAACTGGGAGTTAGAAATGTAGTGACCCAACCCACTGGTCACTCCATTCTGTGAACTCCTATAAGGGATTTCATGTTTGAAATCAATGACCCCCGTTAATCTGGATCTGACGATCACTATCCCTCCTAAGCTTAAGGGTGTTGAAAGACACTCAGTCTTAATAGCACATCGGGGTTTCCTATACCGTGATTTCATGACTTTCAAAGATGAGGGGTCTTTCCCTCTAGTTTCTTGGGTGACGAAACATCGAAACCCATTCACACTAATATGGCTCAACCACAGGGTGCATCGGGGTTTCGTATACCAGGATTTCGCGACCTGCGAAGATGAGGGGTCTTGCCGTCTGGTTTCTCGGGTGCCAAAACACCGAAACTCATTCACACTAAACTAACTCAACCACAAGGTGCATTAGGGTTTCGTATACAGGGATTTCGTGACTTGTGAAGATGAGGGGTCTTGCCCTTTATTTTCCTGGGTGTCGAAATGCCGACCAGCAGCCATGTGTCTTGTGCTGATAGACGGTTCTGAATACTTTGGGACTTTCAAGACTTCGTTGAGTCCACTCTCTTGCCTATGCAAGTGTTAATATCGATGGTCAATAGAGCTCTGATAGATCCTTGGATCTACGATCCTAGATCCCATCGTTACTTGCGAAGGCTGAAGGGGTTGAGGGATTAAATCCTTCGTTCCTTCCTCCAATATACCAGTCGGGATAGACCTCATATCCTCTGAAAGGATCTCATCCATTCATATAGAAAATGAAAGGGTACTCTCTTTAGGTATTTGAAACTCGCTATCCTTCCTGAGCTTTGTCAACTATGGAGGACTTGAGAGCTTTGCACTCTTTCTCCTGGACTTGACTCTTAGAAGAGTCCTCAGCACAACTATTGTGATCCTTCATCAAGGGGTTCTAGGGTTCTATTTGATCACAGAGAGCCTATGCATATCTGCATTACCTCTCATGAGATTAACAAACTCTGCCCTCCAAGGAACTCGTGAGTAAAAAATCATACATGCAACTACGCCTAAGGTCAAAGAGCTCACAGTTCGTGGCTCTAGCTTAAGACACTACAAAACTCGAGAGTTTATGAGAACGAGTCATGTCTGAACCATATAATTCCTTACTTTCCTAATTATACAACCACACAGAAATAGAAGGGATGCAGTATATCCATTAAGCATTCATTCGCATTTTTGAAGGCATACGCAGTATAACCAATTCATACACAGTTACAGCTAAATTACACAGGGTAGGAAATCAATTATCTATTACAGGTTGTCGCCAACCGACTGACTGTTGGTGCTCATTCTTCCACCCGGCCATAGGCACAAAGGAATTCATTCTTAGTACTTTAGCCACCCCTGTGCCAAGCCATGATATCACCAGGGAACTCTAACACTTCTCAAGGGTTCTTCCTCCGTTTTCGCTTCTGTTTGGGTCCTATTCTCTATAAATCAGAGCTTTCTCTCTCAGTTATGGCCTCGACGAGGTTTCTCAGATGCTCCTCAGCATCAAGCTCGCAGCCTTCAGTTCATGACTCACTGGAGAGCTCTGCGCATCTCCCTTGCGAGCTTACGCTCTCTTTTTCTGGTGTCTCCTCTCTCGTGTGTATCCCTCTTACCCTGGAAGGTTTTGTCGACCTATCCTATTCCTTTTGTCATAAGGAAGCTCAGGTCTACAGGTCACTGCGGTACTTTGGGCTGACAGCCCATGTTTCCATTTATGGGGGTGGTTGAATGTTCAACCACCAGTCTTTTCTTCATTAACTAATTTCTTTCCTTGGGATTCGAAAGAGGTTTGTCATCCTTATCAAGGGATATTTGGGGTTATTTGATATATGAACCTTCTTGTATAGTTTTCACATTCTTCCTCTAGTGATATCATGGCCAGTACTTTCAAGGCTTCAGCCCCACAGTCAGTTATTAGCAACTCAAACAATAATACATTTACATTGTCCTCATGCATTAGCATGGTAATTCCTATTTTATGATTAATTACAATTTGGGGGAAACAGGGTGTTACAGCATGGGTTCACTAGAAAGAAGCCATATCTCAAAATGATAATCAACATAATGGGAGAATAGAGGCCCCCATCTATTTTTTATCCTCCCTGCTCACCTTGTCTCTCCAAGCATGGATGATTTTAGGGGATAAATTTCTCTCATGGGCTAATTTTCCATGTTTTCTCCCAAAAACATATCCGCCATTATAAAAATAATTCGCCCAAATTCTATAGGATAAAATTATTTTACCTTAAAAGTCGCTTAAATTTTATACAAACTATATAAAATCCTTATAAATTTGAATATTTTTACAAAAATATCGCCAAACATTTATAGTTGGCATATGAAGGATTAGTACGATTCTCCAAGGTTTCTACATTTTAAAATAAATTGCCATCCTTAAAATCATCCATGTCTCCAAGTGACTTTTACTTTATTTAATTATTAATTAATTAATTAAATCAATTTAATTAATTGATTAACCATTTTACCTCTAAAAAGTGGTTTATCCCTCCTTGTGGCTTCTCTGGCCACTGAAAGTTACTTCTCATCATCCTATCATGTAGTTTTATACCTCTGGATTCCAATGAGCTATTACACTAAGAGGTTCCTCCAAGTATTATGCCCAATATGACCTCCTTAGTGAATTTAATTAACATATAGCCCAAAATAACTCAAAATTACAGAAATCATCGGAATAAAACGAAACCAAATCCAAGTTGTGCATAATGGATCATGATGATGAAATAGGACGAGCGATGCAAGTCAGGCCCAATAAAACCCCTCAATATATCTTGTACTCACTATCACCCCTGTCTGGCTATTCTGGTCAGCATAGCACTTAGTAATATAATGATGTCCCAAAGTGCAGGCATTACACAGTACATGGAAGGCCAAGGATCATAGATCTTGTGACGTGACATGGAAACCCAACACCATTTTTTAATTTTGGGCACAAATCCTGATGTACATGGGTTGTAGTGGTGTAACCTGCATATACACATGTTTTAATACAGGTAAGGCACGTATATGTGGAAAAATCATGTTTTTAGCTCTGGGATTTGCAAAAAGGGACTTCAAGTCTGCATAGGGAAATGGAAAAAGGCCCTCTGTGCAAGTTTGCATAGGGCGAGGAAAATATTTCTATAAGAATAATTATGCCTCCGACTATGTTGTAGGAGGACTTATCACTTAGCATGGTCATCCATGAGCATACCATAGTGAGACACTCTCATATACCGTCCAGAAATACCCCACCTATGATAAAAAATTGTATTCCATTGTGAAATCCTACCATCAATGGAAACATTATATTCTGGGAAAGGAGACAATCATCCACACTGATCACAAGCCTCTGCAGTTCATATAGACATAGGGGAAGTTGCAGAATGACCGCCATCAAAAGCGGTCCACATACCTAAAACAGTTCCATCTCAACATCAAGTATAAAACAGGGAGCACAAATCATGCCATTGATTGCATCAATATCCCTCCTGTTTCTCCACTCACCGCAATACTCCATTCTTATGGGCATGAAGCATCTGAGTGGCCCCAACATTATCAACGTGACTTCGCCACCACCTATCAACTCTTGGGTACATGAGATAATGTCACTAATTTTCACATCCATAATGGAATGTTATGCCATATAGGCCACCTATGTGTTCCCACATGCGAGCATGAAAAGATGACTTGGGACGCTCACTACAATCATATGGAAGGAAATTTTGGCATGGAGAAAACTATGGTCGTTCTACAAAAAAAACATTATTGGCCAAAACTTCGACAAGACGTCATATAGTATATTATATCTTGCAATGCATGTGCCATTTCCAAGCCATCCATAAAGAAGCAAGGTTTATACACCCCTCTTCCTACTCCCAAGAGGCCTTGGGAATCCATCTCGATGGATTACATGTATGGTCTTCCATCCACCAAGCATGACAATGATTATGTATTTGTGTTGGTTCATCATTTTTCAAAGATGGCCATTATTACAGCCTGCAAGAAGAGAATCATAGCGGTAGATACTACCAAGATCTTCTTTGAACGGGTGTGGGTCCATTTTTGGATACCACAAACCATCACCTCATATCGAGACAACAGGTTCTTCAACACATTTTGGTTGAGTCTCTGGTCATTGTTGGACACCAAGCTCACTAAATCCACTGCTTTCCACCCGCAAACCAATGGCCAAACAAAGGTCCTTAATCGGATGAGTGTGCACATCATGGGCATGTACAACTCTAGCATCCACGTACATGGGATGAGAGTCTTCTCTATGTTCAGCACAGCTACAACAGGGCTCTCCATAGGTCCACCAGCCATAGCCCATTTCAGGTGGGGTTTGGATTCCAATCCTTGGGTCCCATTGATGTTGTACTACATCTTGAAACCACATAGGAAGAATCTTCCCATGTTCAGTGTTAAGAACCAAACATCAATATAGCATAGAAAAACCTCAGAAAAAGTACTCAACACCTTGAAAAAGAGATAATTTCAGATAATAAGCCTCTTCGAGGGGGCAACCTCCTTTTACCCCACTTAAATATCAAGTCCCAGATGATTCAAAATGAAAATGTCTCCTTGGTATATATAGGAGACTAGGAGGTATAATTACAAATAATGGCCTAAAGCCGACATAATTAAAATAACATTACTAATCTAAATTACAACTAATGGCCTAAAGCCGAC
>ML779337.1:160434-200392 GCA_009831015.1 Picea engelmannii
TAATGGCCTAAAGCCGACATAATTAAAATAACATTACTAATCTAAATTACAACTAATGGCCTAAAGCCGACATAAATAAAATAGCATTACTAATCTAATATGCCCCAATTAAGGAGTAATGAGCCAATATTAGGGCTTAACATTCAGTTTGAGACCGATAAAGACACTAGATTCAGCACATATGCCAACAGGTCCATGAGATTTTGTAGAAATCAAATGCTAAGTACAAGAATCTCCATGATCAACACTGGGTACCACACCATTTTCATGTGGGAGACAATGTCTAGTTACATTTGTAGAAAGAGCACCTTACATGTCCCCATCGAAAGATACACCCACTTCGTTATGGGCCTTACATTATCACCAAGGTTGTGGGTAGAAATGATTTTGAGTTCAACACTCCACCCTCCCTTGGATCGCACCTAGTGTTCAATGTGGACCTCCTTCGACCATATTTTCCACCATTACTGAACACTTCATAGATCGCAGAATAGTTGACACCAACAGAGCTTAACCTTGATTGCATTGAACATGCATCCACTAATCAGATAGTGCACACACAGATCAAGGGAACTCGTCAGTAGAGGATTAAGCTTTATAATGTTTTCAAGGCAGGGAAACTCCTACACCAAGGCAAGTGCCTCACCCGGGGCCAAATTCAATAGAAGTTTCCTCACCTGATGGGGGAAATCAATGTAATGGATACCATTGTTTCCTAAGAGGGGAGGAATGATCCATATGGGTATTTGTGCCCACCCACCTATTCCAACTAGATTTTATTGACAATTTTTAGTTCAACACATTCTTTTGTAATTCTTTGTAATTGTGGGTTCTACACTTTCAGGGATTTTTGAAGCCCTGCACATCTTCCAGGTGGACATTGGTAGCCTCGCACCTAATCCAAATGGATTATTTTGTCTTTCCACATTCAAACTATATAAAAAGTCATATTTTGACGACATAATGTGTATTTCTTGAAAATACCTTTCCAAAGGGCTATCATACACCTAAAACATAGATCATATGCAAAAGTTACGACCCCAAGAAGTTGAGGTACCAACTTACCCATCGGGGCCCACATAACTTTTGGTGTTTCATCTCATAGAGTTAGGTTTTTGGATGTCTAGGTTTTGTAATTCATGAGTAATGTTAAAAATGCCTCTAGAGCCTCATTGCAATCATTCCTCTCAGACAGATGCGTGTAGCAGCCACATCTCTTCTTAGAGATAACTACCACCATTCAAGCAAGTTTTTTTTTAGTTCTACAGTTTTACAGTTTCAACCTATTTTATTTATTCAATAGAAGTTATTGTTCATTAGATATATGTTTTTTTTCTCAATATATCTGTGCTATTGTATTCAGTCCATTATTCTTTTTTTTTCGCTCATAAATCTGGATCAACATGGGTTAATTTGATTGTTTAATCAATATTGGAAGAGCCTTGAGGTAAAGTGGTTAAGTGGGTGAGGAATTGAATGAGAGAGTGGAAGGATGGAGGGAGGTAGGGGAGGAAGGAGAAATAAGGGAGGGAATTCAGATGTAGATTAAGGGATGAGAAGTGAGGGAGGAGGTCCATAGGTCTACATGGAGGAGTGAGGGGAATGCATAAATGGTTAAGTGTGGGATAGGGAGTGAGGGAAAAGAGAGGGGGAAGGGAATGTATATGTGGAGTAAAGATTGCATAGGTGAGGGAGGAGAGGAGATTAGTTCTATGGGTCTACATGACGAGGAGGTAAGGGGTAATTAATGGAATAAGTGAACGAGAGACGAAGTAAGGAGAGAGAAGTGTGGAGTAAAATAAGATGAAAAAATAAAATTGTATGGGAAGAGGGGAGTATGAGGAGAAGAGACGGAGGGATAAGTGAAAAAAAAAACTAATTATGGAAAGGTATGAGGAAAGGAAAGAGGGTGTAGGGGTATTATAAAATAAAACTAAGTGTTAGGAAGATAAGAAATGAGAGGGAAGTTATGAAAGGAGAGGAATTCTTCAAAAAATTCTAAGTATGGAGAATATAGGAGAGGGAAAATGGGAGAGTGGGTAATTTTAAAAATATTCTAAGTGTGGAATGATGTGATCCAAGAGATGAATGTGGTTCTGAAAAATTTGACATGGTTCCAAGAAAATGTGCATGGTTCCCAAAATGGAAATAATTGTTGAAAATCTTATTTTCAATCAAATTAGTTGTGTTGCACATCGAAAACACAATTTTTTGGGTGGTTAGACATAAACCTAGATATCT
Organism: Picea engelmannii; assembly: GCA_009831015.1. Lineage (NCBI taxonomy): Eukaryota > Viridiplantae > Streptophyta > Pinopsida > Pinales > Pinaceae > Picea > Picea engelmannii. The sequence continues at coordinate 162,676 of ML779337.1, forward strand.
TGAGCATATGAACTCGGATTTTGAATATGAAAAATGCATGATGAAGTTGAGTCTGATGGATACACAATGAAATTACAATAAACTAAAATTTTCTTATTCTTATATGTAATTTTTGTTATTATCCCAAGGGCGGGAAATCTAGTTGATCAAATTTTTTGATCAACATGGATTTGCAGTATATGTGCTACTCTTAAATCAAGAAGATATAATTATGAATGGATAGAAAGAGGTATATATTCACAATTATGTTTTTTTTTTTTTTTAATTGGATAGTTATCAACTATGAAAACATATTATCAATATTCTCATTTTATGTCATGTGCAGATTCCATAGTCAAAGCACTTCAAGAACATCATAATCAACAATCAAATGAAAGGTAAAAATTGTACAAACATCGAAGGAAGTGTTATGATGCCCCCAAAAAATATATAGGTATGATAATTGATGGCATGGACTAGAAAAAAACACTTCTACCACATTTTTTTCCATACACCAAAAAATTTATAAGAAGATAATTTAATTCAGTTTCACTTGGTTGGTTGTATGGTTTTTAAAGGAAAAATGTGTGCAAGGATTTACTTCACAGCTCCAAATATTCATAATGATGCAATTTGACCATAATCGTAATTCATCATGTCCTCACTCACTGGTCTGGGAATCTTCCTCAAGTTCTATATCTACAATTAGACAACAATAGTTGTGAAAATAAAAATCAAATTGTGTTTGGATATCTAAACATGCTTGTTCAATTGGGAATCTTTCAAAAGGTAAAATTTGGTTTCTTTCTTGTTGGAAAAACTCATGATCATATTGATCAAATGTTTAGTCATTTTTCAGTAACATTGAAGAGGAAAAATGTTGGAATCCTACCATCATTGATTGAATGTATTAAGAAATCATACATTTCAAAGTTTGTTTTTCACATATTAGAATAAATAGTTGACATGCGGAGATTTATGTAGGTATCGCATGGTGAAGAAAAATGTATTGATAAGCTTAATGAAATTATCTTCCAACATTAATTTTGTATAAAAAACGTTGATGGGAAAACACTTATATGGGGTAAGAAGTATTCAACTACTACATAATGGGGGCCTTCATCAAGTTTAGAATTTTTGAAGTTCGTTTTAGATCGTCCAATATTTGCATCAAAGTTATTGTTATTACAATCAGTTGTTGAAATCCATAATGCATATAGTGTAATAGAGATGTAGATTATTCTGAATGCTTGGAATAAATAAAAAGGTACATTAAAGATACATATGAGTACATTGATGTTGTTGATTCTATTTGGTGGGAGTCTTTTTTGAATGGTCAAAGTGACATAATTTCAAGCTCAACAAACGAAGATACATTTTTAAAGAATCCATTTCGTCAGCCACAAAATATACCAAATGAATCTAAAAAAGAAACATTGTTGAACAACAAGAATCTCAAGGTGCTATTGAGTTTTTGAAATAAGAGGAAAGAGAAATGTATATTGGTTCTAGAAGATCACGTCCATAGCATGAAGGCATGGAATGCCTTTACAGGGGTTTAGTACATGATATTAAAGAGGGTAGCATGATTGTAGTATTAGAGACTAAAGATCTACATGGTTATCCATTCTATATTACAAAGGTTATAAATATTGACAAAGAAAATGAAGATCTATAGAAATTGAAGTGCATTCGTATGCAATAGCTACACACCCATTCAATGGTGTGTACAAGCCAGAGATGGTGGTTGAGAAACATGTCAGCAGAAAGAGAAAAATAAAGGGTCAAAATACAACTCATTGTCGCACTGAAATCTTAAAATTAGAGGATGTTGACATACTTGTTTATGACTTCAATTTGACAAAGAGAGAAACTCTCCACTCTAGGATAAAAAAGATTATCAAGAGGTTGTTGCCACAATAAATAATTGCAAGATGGGAGTTGTTGGCACAAGGGCAGACCCGGGGTTCAGTTCTAATAGTGCACCAATAAGCCCTAACTATTGTCCCTTTCGGAAACACCTGTGAAGTAGATGCAGTCTCACCCGAAGTAGCAATAGGGGGTTGCAGGACACAGGTGTCTACAACTAGAGAAAATGCAAGTGGAATCAAGGAAACCACACATGGAGATCAGATTATTCTTTCCAAGCATAAACCTACTTTTCACAGTTATACATCAGATCCAACATACTAATGCATCATCAAAATAAGAGAGTAAACAACACTGCATCAATCACACACAACAACAGGATATATGTGGTTCACCCTCTCCCTAGGGATACGTCCACATAACTGTGCTTTACAATATATTAGGTGAAAGCTTACAATTATATCTTCACTCTTATCTTGCAGATCTCTCTCTTTATCTCTTCTCTCTATCTCCCTTCCATGTGCACCCAGCTGCAAGGTTGATCTTTGCACCCAGCTGAAGATCTTACAACACAGACTTCTCTCTCAATAAAAATAATCAGTCATCATACGTATTCTCTCTTTGTCTCTCTCTTTTTCTAACCCATCCCATATCCTCTCAAACTTTATTTATACATTAAAATAGCTCACCGACAGCCTTAGGCTGAAGCCTAGGTGTCCAAAACCCTAGGTGTCTAAAACCCTAGGTCAACTTGAACCACGTTTTCAGGGCTTCACCAGCCTGTCTTTCCTTCCTTCCTAGCGAGGTTCTCCAAAGCATCTACCAGTGGATTTTTTCACTTGTTGAGTTGTCCACGATCCACCTTCCTTGATGATATGTCTTCCTCAATCTCCTCATCCAACGTCTTTCTCTCTCATACTTCTCTCCATCTTTTTTTCTTCTTTGGCCACTTCGACCTGATATCAGTCATCAAGTCTTTCACGTAGTTCGCATTTCACCTTTTCTTCCATAAAATTTGCTTTCTTTCATAACCAAGGGCCAATAGGTGCCCAACACTCACATGTGACTCATCTCGAGGCACTTTGATCTACATCTTCTGTTGTACCTTGACTTTAGACTGGACAATGCATTTTGTGCTTCCTGCTCTATTCCTCCGCCCTGTGTGGAGACTGTCTTTCTTGTGTCTAGTACCCAGTCTCAAATGCACCTAGTACCTAGACCCTTCTCCTTCTATTTTTACCAAGAGTTACGAGGCAACTGGTTGTCATAGTATAATTTCAATCGGCTCCCATTCACCAATCCTTCCTTCCACTCCCTATTCAGAGTCTTCATCTACACAACTCCTCCTTCTGTAACATAGGCAACCTCATATGGCCCTAGCCAAAGTTTTTTGAACTTCTCTGGATGCTTCATGAGCTTGCTATCATATACCAATACTAGATCTCCTTTCTTAAATGCTTTCTTCTTGATATGTTTGTCATGGTAGGTCTTTTCTCGTTCCTTCTGAACCTGCTGATGAAATCCGGCAATAAATATGTCTTCTTCTAGTTCAACTAATTCTGCGAGCCTCTCTTGAAAAACTCCAGTGTCTTACATATCTGTAAAGGCTGCAATTCTTAATATAGGAACTAAATATTCCATGGGTACAACTTCTTCTAGTCCATAAACCAACTTAAAGGGGGTTTGCATTGTCAGCTTCTTACAAGTAGTTCTACAAGCCCATAAAATTGTTGGTACTCTCCGATCCCAATCATCTCTATTCACACTGAAAATATTTGTCAGCGTTGTCTCCAAGATCTTATTGAATGCTTCAACTGTCCCATTCACCTACGGGTGGTAAGGGGTTTTCTTCTAATGATGAACTTCAAATTCTTGAGTCAGGGATTAAATAGTCTTATTAATAAAATGTGTGCCTTGATCACTCATCAGGGTCTTTGGGCATCCAAAAATGGTTATGACATCATCAAATATGAAGTGTGCAGCTGTAGTTTCACTACAATCCTTTACTGCTCTTGCCTCGGCCCATCTAGTTAAATACTCTGTCGCAGTGATTATGTACCTTGCTCCTGTGCGATTTCTTGGTGGGTTTATAGGTCCCACGAAGTCAATGGCCCATTTCTCAAATTCTTTTAAGGTAAGGTAGGGTTTTAATGACATTTCATCTCTTATGGAAGTTTTCCCAACTCTTTGGCATACATCACAAGCTCTGTGGTAATTCTTAGCATCTTTATGTAAAGTAGGCCACCAGAGGCCAGCTCTAAGAACCTTATGTATTGTCTCTTTCCCTGATTAGTGTCATCCTACGATTCCTTCATGTGCTTCTGCCAGAATCAATGGTATTTCTTCTTCCATAACACATCTCCTCGGGATCTCATCAGGTCCCATCTTATATAGTTGTCTAGTTATAAGTGAAATATCTGCAGCGCGAACTACTAGTTGTTTCTTCTGACTGACTATGTATTCAGAAGATTCCATTCCTGCTGATAGGAACTTAACTATCCTAGTGAAGTGATCATCAATCTTCCTGATGGCCAGAAAATGTGCATCTGGCAGTGTATCCTCCAAACTAGTAGCTTCCTCTCCATGTTCCAACCTAGAAAAGTGGTCGGGTCCCTTGTTCATCCTTCCTAGCCTTACCACAATTTCAAAATCATATTCCTGAAATAACAGAAGCCATATGCATATCCTCCCCCCCAACAATGGATTGTTGACTAGGTATTTTAGCGTAGAGTGATCATTAAACATCTTAAAGTGTCCTCCTAACAAGTAGTTATGAAACTTCTACAATGCATACACCATGGCTAACCCTTCTCTCTCAGTGGTGGTGTAATTTATCTCAGATGTTGAGAGATTCCTGCTAGAAAAGGATAACAAGTGGTCAATATCTCTTTCTCTTGGTTGTGCTAAAACTACTCCTAATGCAATAGAGGATGCATTGACATGCACATGAAATTCCTTGCTCCAATCTGGAAAAACCAAAATAGGCGCAGTAACCATTTTTTGTTTCAGTGTGTCGAAGTTATGTTGACATTCTTCTTTCCAATCAAATTGACAATCTTTCTTCAACAGCTTCTCCATGGGTGTTGTAATTTGTTCAGATCCCTTAATGAACTTCTTGTAGTATCAAGTATTTCCCAGCGTACAGCTGTTTGACTGAAGTAGGAGGGGGTAAATCGACAATAATGGAAATCTTATATGGATCTACCAGTAACCCCTGCTTACACACAATATGGCCCAACAACACTCCAAAGGGAGAAAATAATATTCATTTCTTCAGGTTTAGGGCAATCTGACATTGCCTCCACTTATCCAACATGAGTCTTAAGCATTCAATATGATTTTTCAATAAGCTAAAAATAGTCCAATCATCAAAATATGCTTCTAGAAATTTATGTAAAAACTCCTTGAATGCTTCGACCACGAACCTAGAAAATATGGCTAGTGCATTCTTCAATCCAAAAGGCATCACTGTGTATTGGTAGGATCCTCATTATGTGTCAAATGTGTTCTTATGGTGATCTTCCTTGGCAATCCTGATCTGATGGTATCTTGAAAATCCACCGGTGAAGGAGTAGACTTCCTATCCTCCCATGTTATCTAACACTTCATCAGTAAATGGTGTAGGGAATAGATCATGTAGACATGCATCATTCAGTTTCCTCAAGTCTACACATATTTTGATCTCTCCTATTTTCTTATCATGAACCACCATAGGGATAATCCACTCTGATTCTTCAATAGGTTCTATGATTTCTGCTTCCATCATTCTATCTAATTCAATATTCACTTTCTCCTTGTATTTAGGATTCAATCTGTAGGGTATTTTCTTAATGGGCCTTGCATCTGGTTTCAAGGGGATCTTCATCTCTCCCATGGGCCCTTTAATTCCCTTCATATCAGTGAACTTGGTTGGAAATAAGTCCTGATATTTATGCAATAACTCAGTGATCTTATCAATAGTGGCATCATCCCAGTAATCTCCAAAATTAGCAACCTTAGGTGCTTGCACTATTCCAATATTAACTTTCTTGATTTTGATTGGTTGTCCAATAAAATTTAGTTTGACTCCTGGTCCTTCTATGTCTCTCTGTCCTTCCATTTCTGTGATGTTCATATTCCTAGGATCATCGTCTTCATCGGCATTGATATTGTAACATCCTTGCAATTTCTGAAGAGGTGGAGTCCATTCATCCTCTTCTTTCTCCACAGGGAGGCTAGGTGCTTCCTCAAATACTTTCTGTCTGACAACCTGTAAATCTTGATCTACCATAGGTTGTTGACTTTCAAATAAAAATGTAGCTACAAAATTCCGAGTCATACCTTGCCAATCTGCAGTGGTGAGGTGCAGTTTTGCTTCAACGTACCAGTTGATAGTCGTTGTGTCTAGATTATTTATGAATTTATGGACCCACTGCTCTTGATGAATGCAGCTCCATGCCTCCTCACAACCTCACACATGGTATTTCAGACAACTTTGACCTGTGTACCTAAATTCACATCCTTCAACTTGTTCTGAAAATCATGTTGTCATCAAAGTGCGACATTGTATCCAATTCGCGATGTTCCTTTTATGTGTTCCCCGCCATCTTGCTAGAGTAGATTTCAAAGCCTCGTCTAGTGCCAAAAATCTTTGTTGTATTGGTATAGTATCTTCAAATTCCAATAAGAAAGTTTCTAAGTTATTCAAAGCATCAAATGTGGATAAATTACATATTGTTGTGTCGATCCAGCAAACTTCTCTAGTTAGTATAACACATCTCCCTATAGATATTTCATACATTTTATTCTGCTAGTTCTCCAGTGCTTCTTTTGAGTCTGATGAACATGCATTGTCACTTCGCTATCTTAAATTCCCATCTGTTGTAGGATTAATGTAATCTGGTTGTCTTGCTGTCAGTTTGTATATATTCTTCAACCCTTATGTGCGGTATTCTTCTTTGATGGGCTCTGTGTATTTGGGACCTTCATTAGGATACAAAGGTGCGCGATGACCCTAAGGCCATCACCTTCAAATCATTCTTATTTTATTAAAGTCAACAACAGTAGAATTGTTGAAGCCCCAATCAATTCCTAACAGCATGGGGTAAAGATAGTTATCATCGACTATCTCAATCACCTCGAAGTCCACAAATGTTTTGACCCCATCGATGTCCACAAGGACATGTTCCAGTCTTCCGAAGGGGCTCACAGCCTGTTGATTGGCCATCCTAAGCCTGATAGGAGAATAGATCAACTTAGGTTTTTCCATCAGTGCCCAGGTCTACTTTGTCATAGCATTGACCTCTGACCCTAAGTCGAGGACCACATAATCTATATCATAATCCCCAATTTTAGCATTAAGATGTAGTTCCTTTTTGGATAGTTGGTGTACTGCTTTATTCAGTAGAGGATCTACCTTTCCCAGCTCATACTATCTTTTCAAATTTTGTATCTCTTGTACAATGCTCTCATCCTTTATCAAATTAATGCAAGTGCATAAGAAATCCATGAGTTTGATTACCTCTTTTCCTTCTCCATGCGAAGAAGATTAATCAAAGGCCAGAGGAATTCCACATTCTCTCACTTCTGGTTGTGCCTTTGATGAAGAAGTTTGATCTCTTCCAAACTCTTTTCTTGCCTCTTGAAATGTTTGCTTCTCTCTCTTTGGATCAAAATCTTGTGTATTTTCTGCAACTTTTCTGACTCCTAATTGTTATGTAGTCTTCCCTAGAGTCACCCTGTCTTCTCTTGTAGCAACGCCTCCTCTAGTGATAACAATGACTCTGCGGTCTAATCTGCAAGGTTCTGTTTATATTAGTTGTACTTGTTGGTTTCCTCCTTGTCTTTCCTGAAGTTTGGCTAATAGCATAGGACAATCTTCTATGACATTTTCAAATGAATTGCAGTAACTGCAAGTGGTACAAGGGTTTTGGAAGTCCCTTGCCAAGTGACCTGGTTATGCACGGTTGTAACAAATGATCTGTCCTCGACCTCTACTCATGCCTCCTCCTTGTCCTCTTCCTCTGAATCCACCACGAGGGTTGAAGTTTCCTCTTCTAGGGGAATTATATTGCGTAGTGTTCCCTTCTTGCTTTAATTCAACTTGAATTTTGTAGATATCCCTTGATCTTTCATGCAAGAGGTCATAGGCCCTACAATCCCTATCATCATGCCCTACTGACTTACAGAACGTGTAGTAGAGGTTCTTAGGTGTCTAAACATAAATTTTCATGTAATAACATTCTCTATGGTGATGTCTATTTCTACATACCTCGCACCAAGGTAGAGTAACTTGCTTCAAAGGGCTCGGAGCTCTAGAAGCGAAATATTCATGAAACAGGGTACAGTTCTCCTTGTCATGGCATTCTTATTTGCATCAAATGCACCATATGTATTCTCTCTTATCTTTTCCATTATCATTTTTCATGTCTTCGACCTGTAGTGATAAGCTAGTTAGCTGACTCAAGATTTGACTCATACCTGAGTTGGATTCTGCCATAGGAGTTGATTCAAGTTTCATGGCGATCTCCAATGCCTCAGCCTACCAAGCAATCTTATACTGCATCAGAGGGAATCTGATGTGTGGTAAGAGGGAAGCAATGAACCATTCCTTGTTCTACTCATCTGGGATCTGAAAATTCAATCAGCCAGTTAAGGTCTTAAACCTATGATCAAACTCCCAAATATGTTCATCTACTCTCTGCTTGATTTCTTTCAATTTTGTAATGCATTGTGACTCTGACTTGGCTTTCTTGAATTCTGCAATCAATGTAGTCTTGATCTCATTCAGTGGTTTAGGTTGTATAATTCTTTGGACAAGTTTCATGTACCAGATTAGTGCGCAGTCTCTTAGGGTGTTACTAAACTGAGCTCTCTTAACATATTCATCAGTGACATTCTTAATACTCCATACATCTTCACATAGAAACCAGTGTTGGTTAGGATCTTCAGATCCATGTCCTCTAAAGGTGGGTAACCTCATCTCATCTACCATAGATCTTCCTAGGTTTCCTGACTGAGTCTTCACTGAACGACTTGTACCAGTGCTCTGATAACTTAGGTTACTCTGGTTACTTAATGTTGCTGAAACAACAGGAGGAGTAATAATACTTACTTCAACAGTCGGTGCAGTTCCTAAAGTTTCTGATTCTTCTCGGTGATGTTCTTCAACCTTTTCTTCTCTTGGTCTAGTTGACCCTAAATTCTCCTCGTTCGGTAGCTCTTATTATTATCCACTGTAGAACCCTTCTTCTTCTGTTTGTTCATGACTCTAATCAAACAATTTCACCAGAGGAACTTCTCTGAAGATCCTTCCACTGCGCGTATTTCCAACCTCTGTGTCACTGTCTGAATTCTTGAAAATTAGCTTTTTTAATCTGACCCACTACTGTATATTCAAGATGTTCTTCTCATGCAATAACTTATTGATCTTGAACTTCAAGAAGTTTAAAAACTTTCCTCTTAGCCCCTTAAAGAAATATCTCTCTGCTTGGTTATATGACTCCACTCTGTCAATAACAAACTCAGTGATGTACCCTCCAATGGTGCTATCAAACCAGTGATCTACTGCTCTTGATACAACATTGTCATCTCTCTTGACCATCTTGATCAGCGCCGACATCCAAACCACAGGCGGTCTAGATCTGATCTCAAACTGGGTATCTTCTAATCTGTCTAACCACTCATATAGCTCCTTATGAATTTGTCCAAAGAAAATCTCATGTATATCAGTAAAGATATACCTTCCCAACCAATATTTTGTACTAATATTAGGGTTCTTATTATGAGCTTTTGCGAAGTCCTTCTCTTGTTATTCTATCCACTTCTAAATCTCTATCTTCGATGTAAACCACTTTGACATTCCCTCAAGAAGATCCTGGTCCTGGTAATGGAACCATTTTTTGGCATAGGGGAAGACCCAAGTTTCAGTTCTAATAGCGCACCAACAAGCCCTAACTATTTCCCCTTTCGGCAACACCTATGAAGCAGATGCAGTCTCACCCAAAGTAGCAATAGGGGGTTGTAGGACACAGGTGTCTACAACCAAAGGAAATGCAAGTGGAATCAAGGAAACCACACATGGAGATCAAATTATTCTTTCCAAGCATAAACCTACTTCGCATAGTTATACATCAGATCTAACATACTAATGCATCATCAGAGTAACAGATTAAAGAACACTACATCAATCACACACAACAATAGGATATGTGTGGTTCACCCTCTCCCTAGGGCTACGTCCACAGAACTGTTCTTTATAATATATTAGGTGAAATCTTACAATTCTATCTGCGTTATTAGCTTGGAGCTCTCTCTCTTTCTCTATTCTCTTTATCTCCCTTCCCTGTGCACCCAGTTGCATGGTTGATCTTCGCACCCAGTTGAATATCTTACAACACATAATTCTCTCTCAATAACAATAATCAGTCATCATACGTAATCTCTCCTTGTCTCTCTCTTTTTCTAATCCATCCCAGTTCCTCTCGACCTTTATTTATACATTACAATATCTCACCAATAGTCTTAGGTCAAATCCTAGGTGTCCAAAACCATAGATACAAAAACCCTAGGTGTCTAAAACCCTAGGTCAACTTGACCCACATTTTCAGGGCTTCGCCAACCTGTCTTTCATGGCTTCCTTGCGAGGTTCTCCAAAGCCTCTACTAGTGGATTTTTTTGCTTGTTGAGTTGTCCACGATCCACCTTCCTTGTTGATATATCTTCCTCAATCTCCTCATCCAATGGATTTCTCTCTCATACTTTTCTCCATCTTTTCTTCTTATTTATCCACTTCGACCTGATATCAGTAAGAAATTCTTCCGTGCAGTTCGGGTTTCACCTTTTATTCCATAACATTCACTTTCTTTCCTAACCAAGGGCCAACAAGAATATACTGAACCTAGTTGTATATCTAAAATAATTTTGACATATGAAATGTTGGGTATGCATGTAGAATCGGATGGTGCATTCATTGATAATAAAGAAGAGTATGGATATTCTACATCTTCATCCAATTATTTATCTAAAAACAATGTAGACTCTGATGGTATTTCAGAATCCATGAGTCAATTTGAATAAGTGTATGAAAAAATTTATGTATTTTTTATCCATATGATGTTTGTATGGTAACTATATACGAATGTTTAACTTACATATGATCTTACATGAAGTTATGAATCATTTCTATGTTTTATGAATTATATGTTTTGATTATGGAGAATATAATAAAATTTATGAGCTCATATGTTTTGAATATGGACAATACAACAATACTTTTAATAAATAATTTATGTTTCATTCAATGTAATTTGTAATGACTTTTTTTATTAAAAGTAAAAAAATATTTCAAAGTGATGTTGAATTTTTAAAGTATAGGGTGATATTTTCATGGCATTATGTATTACCTTGTTCTTCGAGTGATAAACTAAGATTTAAAAAGTAAACATTTAAGGGTTGATTTTATGATTTTTTTTACAATAGTGATGATTTCTTGTACCACTTTAAAAAAAATTTGTCATTTTAATACCCCAATTTTAGCATGGGTGCTACTAGTAGCAGTACTTTTCAATTTGATGGTTGATTTTGAGGTTTTGGTTTTAATGGTACCAACTGTTAAAAATAAGATTTCAAATGATCTATAATTTTAATGTTTAGAAAAAAACATTTTTTTTTAGGTAACATCACCTTTTGATTTTGGTGTTGATTTTAAGGTTTTTCTGAGAAACTATATGAGTTGTACAGGCTATGCTTGAAAAATGTTGTAATTCTAATCCAGTTAGAAAAAATTGTGTTGATAGTAGCACCAGTTTTTGATTTGGGGGATTATTTTCATGTTTTTAATGAAAAAATATGCGTTTTTAGGGATAGAGTTCTTTTTTTGAGGTCACATTTCTTGTTAAGTTGATAACTTTGTTTATGCACAGACTCTTGAGTTCTCCTAAAATTTATTTCTCTTCAGATGTATAAGTTTATGGTTGGGAAAGGTAATATATTATTTCTTAGATTCTACATATTCTATGAGCTTTGGTTGTTGTTGCAAGACTTTTCTTGATCTAAGATTAATTTCTTTTACTTCCAAAGAATAAGTCTTATAAGTTATTTCATTGTTGTACACAGGTTGAACTTGCTTGTTATTCAGATTTGGAATAGGTTGAGCAGGTAGTTGAGGTTGTTTACGAGGAACACTATTTTGAGTAGTTTTATTGGTTTGAGGAGGAGGAGGAACTAATGTAGGTTACTGAAAATTATGTGGCCTCCATGCTTGTGGAGGTTGACTCCACTGGGGGTTTTGATTTTGTGGCATGTTAGGAAATGATTGGTATGGAGGAAGAATTAGTGGTACTTGATAATGTCAAGGATTTGGATTTTTCCAAGGAGATGTATTGGGATTATACCATGGTTGAGAATACATTTGAGTATTATATACACCAAAATTTTGATTAGGTTGAAGTTCAAACCTGTTGGGAAGGGTTTTGGTGCTCCAAGATTTCTCTGATTGATGAAGCATAGTGATTCCACATTCTCCTCTACTCCTCGAAATGTAGTTTTCAATCCTGGAAAAGGACATTTATTTGTTGGATGATTTTCTTCACAAATACCACAAACATCTATAAGTTCTAAAGCGAGCTCATTTCTAGGATGATTTTTAGTTCATTTAGGGAAATAGATAGCAAATTCTTTCTCTGTTTCCTCCTATTTATTTTTTATCTGCAAAGTATCCATTTTCATGGATAAATAATGCAATATATCAGTTTTCATATCTTTTATTAACCCTCCTAATTCATTTTTTATATGATTTGTAGGGTTAGAAGATTGAGGTACCAAAACTCTACTACTTCAACCTTTCTTTCTTGAGGATCTTGAATGGTTTTTGAATATTCTCTTGATATCATCAGAGTCCAATTGATAGATATCTCCATTGGATAGCATATTCAATGTTTCCATGATATCCTCTCTTTCTCCTTTGAGAAAGAAAATCTTGAGTGAGTCTCCATCGAGAGTACATTTTTGAGCTCTTTTGTAGATTAGTTGAAATCTCTCTTCAAAGTCTTCTAGAGATACATTAGGGCCTTAGGTCATTCTGAAGATCTCATCCATTGTGTCCCTTACTCTACAATAGTATCTATATTTTTCACTGAAGGTATTTTTCATTTTATCCCAAGTTGTGATACTATATACCTCCAGGCTCATGAACCATTTTAGAGTTGAATCCTTGTGGTGAGAATTATCCCCCTACAGACAACAGGCATGTTGAGTTCCCCTCACTTGGGTTTCCTACAAGGGAGATAACCTCTAACAAATGGACATTAAAATCCTCCTAAATGACTATTATATTTTCTTGTGGGAGGGTTGAGAGAGAAGGGGAGAAGGTATGTGCACCTGATTCTAACATTTGTCCCCGTCGCTCCAATGGTTGAGCTATGATCCAAGCAGCTCCCTCACGAAGTCAAACCTGAAATACCGGAGAAACCTTCTCCTACTAATATCTATGATTAGGTAATAGAAACCCTACCTATTGATAACTTACACAAAGTGATCATATAAATAATAAATGAAGAATAAAGTATAAGAGAAATATGTCAAGTTCTTATATTCAATGAAAATCAAGAAGTTTACAACCTGATGATGTTGCAATCCTCCAAGTTATTTATTTATCCCTTGAAAATGAATCCAAATTAAATTATTCACATAAACAAAGGCTTGGCACTCCTTGACAAGATCATAAGTTTGGTATCCTTCTTTTCCATCCCCCTCTCACTCTGAAATGGCCTGGTTATATAGATGTAAAAAGGGTTAACCACTAGGGTAAATCAAGAAAATGGTTGAGGATAAGGTGGATTAGGCTATGATTTTATTTATCTTCATGATTATTCTTTCTCCCAAGATATGGTAGAAGGAGGCTCGAATCATATCTTGATGAAAACAAGAAAACAAGCAAAGAACCATCCACAAAGTCCTCGAAAGATGCCCCTAGATTCATGGGATTTGACCAAATATTCATGGTCATTCCCTTAAAATGGAAGCCAAAGTGACTTGGTCATCCCCATAAAACGTTTTCAAGGGGATGGTCTCTCCCCCAGAGTGAAAATGGGAGTGACCATGGTCAAATTGAGCCAGGACTAAGTGAAAAAGGCCAAATTTGCAGGGTTTAAAGGTAGTATCTTCTTCTTTATGCTCAAGGGGATGTAATGGAGAATTCATGCATGGTGTTGAGGTGGAAAAACTTAGGAAAATTGTGAAAAATAAGGTATGACACTTAGTATAATGGACCATGGAATTTTCAACACTAACGTCACCAAGAAAATTGAAGTGTGACACTTAGCAAAGTGAATTGCGACACTTTACGACAGTTAGCAAAGGGTGACAAAATGGTGTATAAAATATTACCCCCAAAGTGTGAGATAAAAAGAGAAAAATTATGGCTGAAACACTTTGTAATAATGTGGAGTAAAGGGATTGAATTTAGAAGAATTGTCAGAAAAGAAAGCAAACATCTATCAATATACATATATCATCCTCAAGGTAGGCATTCTAATACTTGGAATCATCTAACTCAAAGCATGGCCGTCAACCAATACAATGTGGATCCATGAAAGTATTGACTAATGATATGGCCACCGAACATACAATGTCGATCCATATCTCCATGGCTCGATCAAAATGTAGCTACAAGATTGTATAGAGTGGAGCTACAACATGATAGAACATAGCCACAAACCAATACAACATAGATATATGTCACAATATATATCACAAATTCATAATCTCCATCGTAGCCTCAGGAAAGAAGAAAACAAAAAATGAGTGTTTAATGGATAGTCACCCAAGGTCTTCTATCTTGATCCCGAATAGTATGAATATAGCCATGCGATTAGAGGTCTTGGCGTCAACCATGGTAGAAACTATTTGATTACCAGTCAATGATGTATACCATTAACAAGCATGAGGGAAATCACCAATGATGAAAATTACTCTCGAGGTACTCTGAGTACATTCCATAAAATGTGAATATATGGTATGATGTCAAACATTCATGGAATCAATCGATCAGGGGTCAATGATGTAAAAACCACTATAGAGAGCGAGGAAACATGCCATTGATGCATTCCAACTCCAAGTTATTGATTGGTTTCTAAGTCTAATTCTTGGATAATGTGCTAATGTCGACAGAAATAGACTCGTCGAAGGAGGTCCATGATGTATCCCCCATCATCGACACAAAAGAAATAAGGATAGTGATGGATCAAATGATGGTGAATTGACACAGGGGTGAAAATACAGATGTTGACTTCCCTTGAACATATGGTGGCACAAAGAATGACTTGGCAGAATTGACTCAACAAAGCATGAATAACAAGTATGATTATGTGATGAAAACCAATGCATATCTTCGAAGGAGTCAAAAGAGTATGACGACACATGGAATGAGACAAAACCAATGGATCTCTTCAAAGGAGTTGAAAGAGTATGAAGACACATGGAATGATACAACAACCAAGGGTTCTCTTATGAAGGAGAAGAGTATGACGACACATGGGATTCAAAAAAGTGCCATGTCCAAGGGAGACATAAAGCTTCCATAAAATTAAATACTTGACCCACTTCTCAAAATTCCCCCCAACCTAGATAGGCAAGTACCTCTTTGTTTTTTAGCAAGCTCGAGGATGATAACAAATGCTCGGTTAAGTCATGTTCGATGAGTCCCATATTCACATGTTTAACAAAACTGAAGAAGGAAGGGTTCGATCCCATATGGTTCCTTCCTTGTGTATATTTTACAAGTTGAAGGAAAGAAAAATCGATAGTCTTTTCATATTTCGAGAGTCGGAAAAGATTTGATAAAGAAGACTCCACAACAGACCTTTTTGTAAAATTAGTCCCCAAGTTCTGAAAAATTATAAAATGATACCTAGGAGAACTCTTTTAATCATGCTTGAATACAATATTCATTTTTCGTAATTAGTCTAAAGAGGATGAAAAAGGGGTAAATTATCACTTTAAAGACGCCCTTTATAACCTTTTAATGAGTGTGAAAGGAAACAAGCTCACTCAACAATATTTTCATGTTTAGAGAGTTTGAAAAGAGATTAAAGGAGACTCCAATGATTTCATTTTTCATATAGCTTTTAAGATTCCGAGAAAGAGATAAAAGTATACTCAATAAATTATTCTCATGTATTAATGAGCACGAGAAATAAAAAAATTTAAGCTCGGTAATTTATTCTCATGTGTTTACAAGAACGAGAAATAACAAATACTAAGCTTGTTCTAGAGAAGAATACTACATTATGATGGGGATGACCCTCAAACGAGGATCAGTCCTAGAAGTGTGTCTCTCTAGATGGTTTTTCCCCCATATTGCATGGCATAAGATAGTGATTTTTCTCCAACATGATGCCCAAAGGCTGGAGACCTGCCCCCCAAGCATCATTTCCTTCGGTGACTTTTTTTCTTTAACCACTTAGGCGACCAGTTAATAATGGGAACATTTTCACTAAGTGAAGGAAAAAAAGGTTTCAAATACATGATCCAGAGTTAGAATCGATCTGAATGGAGGGGGGTCAGTTTCATGTTTTAATGAACTTGACAGAGACAATGAACTATGCTCGTCGAGACTAGGTACTACCAAAGGATCAGATATTCTATGGATTGCCACACCTGAGTAGAAATCATATTTAATGTGCAAACCTGCAGGATGGAAAGAGAAGGTAAAGAAAAAACACCCATGAGTGAGGAATCCTTAAGGATACATGCCCCTACAATCTCAAGACTATATTGTCCTAGAAAAGGGACATCATTTGACGCAACATTGTGGAGATCCATATTTATATAGTCCAGTTGGTCGACAATGATAATTTTTCCTTGATGGGAAAATTGTAAGACATGAAACATTGTATATGTGACGACAGACATCGCATAGAACCAAATACAAACAAGTAACAAATTGTAATCCAGGGGTGCATCAACTATTTTTATATTGACCGAAACAGTCTTACCGTTCAATGTCATAGCGAAATATTGCAAGAGTCCATGAGTTTGGAAATCAGTTCCATCAAACTCTTTCAAGGTGGTCAGAGATGAGATAAGCTTAGGATAACCTAGGGCTCTCCAACAAGGAAAATACATGACATAGGTGGATTTTATCGGATAAATTGGTAGGTACAGACACTAATTGATCTCCCTAGATCCACCTAGATCTAGAATAAAACACACTAGAACATGACGCTTTCCTTAAGTTTTAAATATTGAATTTACTAACTAAAGAGGGATAGGTGACATACCGTTTAAACGCCACTTCCTCTCGCCATCTCCATCCTATCTCTATTCCAATGCTCATACAATGATGATCCTACAAAATAATGCAACCAACCAAAGTGATAGTAATAGAATAAACTCAATATAAACCTATGTATGTGATCAAGGAATCATACAATAAAACACAACAAGATTTATAGGAAAGAATCATATTATTGTATCATATTAAATGTGAAAGAGAGATTACAACCATGGCCTTGATGTCATAAGGTCCCTTCCAATTGTCCTTTTGTTCCCCACACACTTCCACTCCAAGAATTCTGAGAGCATAGATCTGATAATATTCACAATCTATCTTGACAAAGTGGCTCATCTAGCCAAGCTAAAGCTCAAAAGCTAATCTCATCCAAGCCAATCCCAAAAGCTCCAAAGATAACCTTCTCCATGAGAGCTCCTCTCCTTTTATAAGTTGAAGAGGATAAGGTGAGGAGGTTAGGATTATCCCACTAAATCATGAAAGCGAGTAAGATCCAAACCATTCAGATGCCACCTCACCATGGAATTTTCTCCTTCTAGAAGCATCTAAAAGATGCTCGTTTTTTCCACATATGAGCATTCTTGCACCCTACCTATAGAGAAACCTGTGAACCTCTCGCAACCCAGATATGGTGTAGCCTACGAGAATCATGTATTCTCGCACCCTGCCTATATAGCAAACTGCAAACATCCTCTTTAATAGGGTTTTTACAAAGGAAAATGAAACTTCTTTTCTCAGGAAAACTTCTTCTCTCTTCTTTATTCAGGAACTTAAGCCACTGACCCCTCTGAAGGAAATAGATAGGTTTACATCATTAAAATTCAAAAGGATGAAGAAAATAATGTGTAATAGAGAGCCCCCCAAAGTATGAAGTTATAACAGAGTGATAGCTAAAATACTTTGTCAAGTGTGTGTAGGGAACAAGGAATAGTCAGTCAGAAACCTGCCAACAAACAAGGAAATAAAATACAAAAATATATCATCGCTGAGGTAGACATTCCCATACTCAGAATACAAATGACTCAGAGCATAAATGCCGACATGCAAAGATCCATGTCAAGTAAGACAAGGTCATGGCCACCAAACATACATCGTGGATCCATGCCATTATGAACCAAATATAAACATAGCCACCAAAAATACACTGTGGATCTGTGTTAAAGTTTCAAATTTGAACATAGCCACCAGACATACAATGTCGATCTATGCAACAACACACTAAATATACTCCAATGCAACCTGGATCTTTTAGAAAATATCTAGGGTCTTCATGTCCACCACTCTATAGTACGAATCTAACCATGTGAATACATGTGTTGAAGTCGAAAATGGTAGAAACCACTTGATTACTGGTCATTAGTGTATATTGTTAACAAGTGCGAGGGAAATCACCATTAATGTCAATGGCTCCCAAGGTACTCTGGTACAATCCAATGAATGTGAATCAATGAGCTGAGGTCAAACACTCGACGAAATCTCCCGATCAGGGGTCGATAATGAAAACCCACTGTCGAAAGCGAGGAAACTTGCCATTGAGGCATGCAAGTTCCAAGGTACCAACTAGTTTCTAAGTCTAATTCCTGGATAATGAGTTGAAGTCGATAGGAAAAGACTCGTCATAGGAGGGCCTTAATGTATCCCCCATCAATGACACGAAACAAGTAACAAGATTTGATGTAGATCAGAGTAACAAGTGATTCAGGATTGACTCAGGGATGGCCGACGCAATAGAAGGCTTAAGGACTGCATAAATGGCTGATGCAATAGAAGGATTTTTGGGTTGAACTTATTTTTTGAGCATATTGATGACACGACAACTGTCTTGGAAACACTGACTCAACAACATGGATCATAGACCAATTTGTAATCTTATAAGGAGTATGATCAAGAAACGAGCGGATTTTCCAACCTAAACATAAGGCGAGTGAAAGGGTGTCATGTTCAAAAGTGACTCTTCCATGGAATACAGGTTTAGACACATTTCTTTCCCAATTTTTCCCCCACCATTTATGGCGAGTAACTCTTTATTTTTACGCAAGATTGAGGAGGATAACATATGCTTGTCAATTTAAGCTCATCCTTCGGATGAGTCCCTCAGAGTATGTTTAATGAACCCTAAGAAGGAGTGGTTCAGTCCCATATGGGCCTTTCGATGTTTGTTTTACGAGTCCAAAGAAAGAAAACTCATGGGTTTTTCATGTTTAGAGAGTCTGAAAAACACTTCAAGAAAACTCAGGTACCACATGGGCCTTTCAATGTTTGTTTTATGAGTCCAAAGAAAGAAAACTCAGGGGTTTTTCATGTTTATAGAGTCTAAAAAACACTTAAAGATAACTCTCTTGGTTCTATTTTCTTAAAGTAGTCTGATGATACCGAAAAAGAGATAAACTATCACTCAACAGACGTTTTCTTCAAATACTTTAACAAGTGTGAAAAGAACAAGGTCACTCAGCAATCTTTTCATGTTTAGAGAGTCTGAAAAGAGCTTAAAGGGAACTCTGATGGGTTCCTTTTTTGTATAACCTTTACGAGTCTGAAAAAGTGATAAAAGTACACTCGATTTCATTCTCACGTATTTACTAGCACGAAAAAGAACAAAGACTAAGCTCGGTAACTTATTCTCATGTATTTACGAGCATGAGAAAGAACAAAGACTAAGCTCGAGATTGTTTTCATTTTTACGCAATCTTTAAAACAAAAAAAAACTATGCTTGGACCTGGTTTCATTTTTACACAAGTTGGAACTAGAGGAAACTATACTTGAGGTACATGGCTTCATTTTTACACAAGCTTGAACCATAGAAAACTATGCTTGCGACTTTCCAATGCATAACACAGGGATGGTTGGAACTTAGCCCCTAGCTTAAGAAGCTAGCATTTTAACTTCAGCATGAAGTCCAAAGTTTGAAGCCAAATTCCCCCCAAGATTCATTTCATCCAACTACAAAGGCGAATGAAATGAAGCTTCAAATACTAGACAAGGGACTTGACTCGAATAGAGAGGGGGAAAACTATTTCATTTTTTAACGAGCTTTACACAGAAACAAGAACTATGCTCATAACCTTTGTTTCATTTTTTAAAGAGGTTTCCATAGAGATGAAAAAACTATCCTCGTAAGTGGTTTCATTTTTTAATGAGCTTGAAATCAGAAAACCATGCTCAAAGACCTATTTTTCATTTTTTAATGAGGTTGCCTCAAAGATGCAAAAACTATCCTCGGAGTCTCTCTTCTTGATCATGGATTCCAAGAGGACAATGCTCTGGAATGACACCATGTCAAGGGACAAAACTCGGTCATGGCTTCCGAGAGGTCTTCACTAGAACGAAGAAACACACTCTGGAAGGATACCATGTCAAGGGTCGCTACATGAGTAAAGATATTAGGCTCTAACAACCCTATCGAAGAGATCACCATGTGAACTACTGGATCTAAGTTATCATAAGTTGAAGCCATGGGTGACAACGCCACATAATTGACCTATGGTGAGGGTGATACCATCTACATATAAGAACCATTTAGGGATGAAATCCAGTCAGGGTCAATGAATGAAAGTTGATCAACAGTCACAAATCGTCCATCGTGAGGGAATGATATCACATGAAAAAGAGTAGACACAATAGATTTCATGGCATAGACATAATCTTGCCCAAGGAGTAAAGAAAAATCCAAGGGATCTTGGACTACCATGACATCAATGAAGATAGTTTTCCCTCCCAAAGTTACAGGAAACTGAGGAAGGGTCCCTAAAGGTTGGCTGGTTCTTATGTTAAAAGCTAACAGATTCTGCGTAACCGAGGCAAGTGGGGGACAACCCAAAGCTTGCCAAGAAAAAGAGGACAAAATACTAACAGATGCACCGTCATCGATCAACGTCTGAGGAACGTCCTGAACACAAACTTGCACTATAATATGTAAAGGAATGTGAGAGGGAAGACGAGATCCAGTTAGCACACCCTAATCAAAATGGATGGCCTCATTACTTGGAGGGGGTTCCATGGGAGAAGGAGGAATACCCACTGGCATGGTAGATTCTGTATCAATGAGAAAAACATGGGCAGTATCGGGTTTACTCTCTAGAGGGAGAGTAGGATCGACCGATGGAGAGATTAGATCGACCACTTGGGTTTCATTCTCCAAGGGGAGAATGGGGTCGACAGGTAGAAATAGATCGACCTCTTGGGTTTCAGTCTCTAACGGGAGATTGGGATTGACTGAGGATGGGATCGGATCAACAACTTTGTTAACACTCTCTAAACGGAGAGTGGGATCGACCAAGGATGGGATAGGATCGACCACTTTGTCAACTGGTTCAATTAAGGATCTAACCATATTGACCACTTGATAAACCGTACTGACCGATGGGGGAACCAGATTGATCATTCCATCAACTACAACTGGGTTGAGAGAAAGCTTGTGAAAAGCAGCTAGAAGTTGAGGTTGTGAAATAGTCATGTCTTCCAGTAATTTTCAGGCTTTGTCCATATGAGGGAAAAGATGAGTTAGATGACTCCCTTTGCATAACATACATGGGAACTTGGCTCTACTTTTCTTCTTTCCAACTATATCATGACTAGTCGACGGGAAGTCATCAACATGTTGTTCAGAGGATAATGACATGGGTTGGTGAGGATGTGTAGACCATGCTTCTATAACCTTATATAGACCAGGGAAATCCTTAAGAAGATGGCTACCCTTACAAAGCTTGCAAGGGTACTTGGGTTTACGAGTTGTTTGGGTAATTTTGACATCATCAACACTCCGAGCATGATTAACAATAACTGGTTGCTTTCCAACATGTTTGACAGCGGTTGGAGGTTTTGACCCTTGTTTATATTTCTTGTTCATAATCTTTCTTTTCTTCTTCTTCGTATTCATCGGGTTACTAGATTCAGAACTTTCACTCGACGAAGAAGTTGAAACAGAAGGTGACCTTGCAAGCGAAGAAGGCAAAGAAGACCTTATTGGTGAAGAAGGTGAAGGATCAACATGAGGTTGATTCTGTTGGGGGGAAGTGCTTGTGACTGAAGCACTTACCGCATTCGGGATTACCTAAGTGGAAAAAAACCATACTGGTAATCCAATTGTGAGACCCGGAAGGCTCAAAGTAGCAATGTGAGGAGTTCCAATGTTTCCATAAGAAGGAAAAACAAAAGGTTCCCCTAAATTAGGGGTTCCTTCATTGTTAATTTCGGAAACTGACACCATTAAAACAAAGATCCAACCTAGAGTCTTCTAGGGAAAACAAACAAAATGCGCTAAAAATCTAGTAAGCAAGCAAGCAAACAGAAACCTTCTCACAATGAGCTCACTAGTTGGTGATGAAATCCAACGTCATGAGAACAAATTAAGAAGGGGTTGAGATAGAGCGGGTGGAAAAGTTACGTTGAGGACCTACTTAATGGACTTACACCCTAGTGAAAGCTCCCACACATAATCATGGTTATACCCTCCAAGGAGCCCAAGTGAGTTTGGCCAACGTTGATTCTAGGTACCATGAAGACTTGCCCCTCCACAGTCACCTCATGTAAAGAACCTAGATAGATAGGTCACTAAGGTTACCAATTACTACAGTGATGCCTGGGGAAATAGTCGACAGTCTAATCCACGTGCAAAGCCAGGGTATCTAGCTCGAAATCAACTCGAAAGGCTTCCACTCATAATTATGGGTATACCTTCAAGTGACCCCCATAATACGCACATTCTCTACACTAAGACCAACAAAGCAGGGTGAGTAACTCTGCCAGTCTTAATGCGACCTTGTGATTGACCCTTGTGTGAGAAGGGCTTCTCGGGAAAAAATGTAGTAAGTGGATTTAAGTCTCCCTATCACAAGATACTATGTTTGTTTGCAGCTTTGGAAAGTTATCTTTCACACCTATTCCAAAGTCCTACAACTAATCTAATGTAGGTTTGCTACCAGAAAATATAAAAATGTCTAATCAATTTTTATAAGCGCTTTATTTTATGATTGTTGTTACTCAATAGGAAAATGGCATGAACAATATGGTGTTTTGACCAACTTGGAAGTTATGCAAAGAGATGAAGATGCAATCTTTTCATTTCAATGAAATCTATGCTACGAGAAGGAGAAAACATTTATCATTCCCAGATGAACAATGTCCCAAAATTTATTAAACTCATCAATATCAAAATTCTCAAGAAATGAGAAAAAGGTACTATACATCAAAAAATGCCAAGAATCATGAAATTTCGCTACTTCAAATGCAAGGATGCCCCCAATCTAATATAAAGAAAGAAATTAAATCTCTTTGTTTCAAAATTTTCACTAAAAGCAATAACGAACTTTATTAAAACAAAGAAACCCAAACTAAAAGTTTTATTTTAAAGTGAACTATTCAGAAGAAATCTGATCTTTCCTTAAACAATTCTAAAGAAAACACACGCTTTGCAATTGAAAGACACTCAAAGCAAGAGACTAATCCTTCAAAACCAAACAAAGCAAATATGGCTAAAAGAAACTCAAAGAATGTCAAGCAGACTGTAAACAGATCAATATAGGCTCCAAAAGTTCAATCCAGCTGATCAGAACAAAACTGGGCATCAAAAAGACAGGAAGACCTAATCCAAAACTTTTACAAATGAGTTTGCAGCCTGGTAGTGGGGTACAGTGCGAGAATTAGGGATTCTCATAGTCTAGATATAGACAAGGTGTGAGAAGGTCGCATTGAACTAAACAGTAGGGTGTGAACATCAATGATTCTCGTAGGCCATAGAGAGGTACAGTGTGAGAAGGTTTGTAATCAAGAAAAATTTGGAAAAAGGACAAAACTTTTGAGTGAACTTTCAGATCCAGAGAGTTTGGATGGATCTCCCACAAACTCAGAGACCATAAATCAAGCAATCAAAGCAAGGGAAAATAGGAAACAATATGTTCCCCAGTGGAGTCACCTATTTTTTTATCAGATAAATCGGTAGGTGCAGACACTAACTAATCTCCCTAGATCCACCTAGATCTAGAAAAAAACACACCAGAACATGACGCTTTCCTTAAGTTTTAAATATTGAATTTACTAACTAAAGAGGGATAGGTGACATATTGCTTGAATGCCACTTCCTCTCGCCATCGCCATCCTAGCTCCATTCCAATGCTCATACAATGATGATCCTGCAAAAGAACGCAACCAACCAAAGTGATAGTAATATCATAAACTCAATATAAACCTATGTATGTGATCAAGGAATCAAACAATAAAACACAACAAGATTTATAGGAAAGAATCATATTACTGTATCATATTAAATGTCAAAGAGAGATTACAACCATGGCCTTGATGTCATAAGGTCCCTTCCAACTGTCCTTTGTTCCCCACACACTTCCACTCCAAGAATTCTGAGAGCATAGATCTGATAATATTCACAATCTATCTTGACAAAGTGGCTCATATGGCCAAGCTAAAGCTCAAAAGCTAATCTCATCCAAGTCAATCCCAAAAGCTCCAAAACTAACCTTCTCCATGAGAGCTCCTCTTCTTTTATAAGTTGAATAGGATAAGGTGAGGAGGTTAGGATGATCCCACTAAATCATGAAAGTGAGTAAGATCGAAACCATTCATATGCCACCTCACCATGGGAGTTTCTCCTTATAGAAGCATCGAGAATATGCTCATTTTTTCCATGTATGAGCATTCTCGTAGCCTACCTATAGAGCAACCTGTGAACCTCTCGCAGCCCAGCTATGGTGCAGCCTGTGAGAATCAGGCATTCTCGCACCCTGCCTATATAGAAACCTGTGAACATCCTCTTTAATAGGGTTTTTACAAAGGAAAATGCAACTTATTTTCTCAGGAAAAGTTCTTCTCTCTTCTTTCTTCAGGAACTAAGGCCACTGACCCCTCTGAAGGCAACATATAGGTTTACATCATTAACGGTCATAGGGATGACAAAAATAATATGTAACAGTGGAGGATCCCTCATCCAAGATATTATGATGGATTTTCTTTCCTCCAACCCAAACTTGAATTTGTAATGCTAAGTGGTGGGAAAGCCTCTCCTAAGTAATCCCTATTGTTAGCACTAGAATTCACCTCTGGATTGTGGCAAAGGTAAGCCTAGTATCCATCAGTTTATAAGTCACAATGAATAAAATTAATGGTTGTCTAATGGATGAAAACTTAGGATAATATTGCCCTAACTCATAAAACTGGGTTGGAACACATAGGCAAGTGAGGTCTTGATCTAACTTCAGCCAATAATTTGCAGTATAGTGATGAGTAGGGGGAAGAAATTAAGGAGAATGAAATGGTCTGCCATGGACATCCAATGTTCCAACAGCCTAAGGAAGAAAAGCTTCAAATACAAGATCCTCTTGAATTCAGAACTTTAAGAAACTAAAATCGCTATAACGATACTACAATAGAACATACATTACAATACAGTCACAGCAACCCGACTAGATCATCCATGTCCGAGCTCTCAGCATTAGGGGGAAAAGAGAACACAAGAAACTAGTTAAAATTGGTTGTAATATTGTCGTGATCAAACCTCCATCACAAAAACAGAACTACCCTCGATTGGATCCTCCATGCCTGAGTGTTTCAATGCATCAGTTACACAAGATGAAAGGAAACTGATTTTCATTAAAAAAGAAGTCTCAAATACATGTAATAACCAGAGAACCAGAGGCTTTGCTAAAACTTTACAAATTGAGAGCTTAGCTCAAACATCGACCATTACAAAATATAAAAAAGTGAGTATATATACTCAAAGCAACTCGCCTCCTATAGAAATGCACTCTGATGACTTCATTCAAGGCTCGGCATCTTCCTCTTCTTCTATCAAACCTCACCTTCATTCTTCTGTCAGACACGATCTCGGATCGGTATGGCTCTAGCAGGAAAATTCACCCACAGGGGTACCATAGGCTAACCTCTCCAGAACCTCCATGCCTTCCATGTATGTGGTGAAACAAGGTTTCAACCACCTTATTTATTCTCATTAACTTATTTTATTGGGATCAGGATGAGGCTTGATGCCCATGAATGTTCCAGGCGAACACACAATCCTTTTTAGTCAATTCTAGCACCTCGAGGATCCACAGTTATTCTCCTGTAACCAATTCGAGTGATCCATCCTTTCGCACAACTTATTCCTATCACCCCATGCGACCATGGGCCATGATATTATGCTTATCCCACAAAAATGCCCATCCAAATCAATGGTCATATCTCCTTTGATATGATGACCACGATCATCCCCTCAAATAGCTTCAGTCGTCTATCATTCAATTTGGCACTTACTTTCTTTTAGCCCTAGCTTCCATGTGACCACAGGCTGTGATTGTGGTTCCAACCTTTAGGCACATCATGATCTCGTGTTTCACAAGTTCACAAGGTGATTCATGCCCAAACCCCTGAGTCATGAAATTGCAATCCCTCAGATTGTGTGCCACGTGTCCTCTTTGATTGGACGACCCAGAACAAACCATCGTCCTTTTGGGTCTCAGGATTTTGAGATATGGATGTGCCTTTACGACAAGAACCATGAAATCTCGATTTATGATCCTCCGAAAATCACCAATTTCATATCAATGGCCCTCATCTTTTCATGATCGGACGACCCAGAGCTTCCCTTTCGTGAATCGGGAATTCACGATTTTTGCAGAACAATTTATAACATTTAAACTCTCTATTCCTAAGCTTGCTTGATTTGAGTCCCTATTAAACCACTCTCAGCGTTGTGGCCTATGATAATGAAGACATGGAATACATGACTAGGATTTGGGAAAACAAAGGCTCAGTGGTGGAGATAAAGAGAGAAGTGGTTTCCTTTAGAAAATATAGAGAAACGCATGGCCGATATTTCTCAGGCAATTTTGACAAGCAAAACTGGTCGAACAAAAGGATGAATGCCAATAAAAAGAAAAATACATGCCGGGAGGAAAGATCTATGATCATGTTTGCAAAAGGGGAAAAGACAGGAAAAATAAAAAACTTAGGCATAAAACCACAACACACAAGAACATGACGATATTAAGTGCTAACATTTGGCTCCATAGGGGATGGCATTCTCCCTATGAGCTGCCAAGAATACACAGCTCTAGTGCCTTGCTTTGGGTTATGGGGTCTTCTATAAAAAAAAAAATAAGCGTAAAACATGAACGATATTTACAGTGGTGGAACATTGATTACATATTTAAATAAAAAACCTTTTCAAGAAATGACAATTTACAGGGCCACCAAAAAATTCATCTCCCTCCAAATTCCACAACCTATAAGTATTATGTGAAAATGCTTCAAAACATTTGAAGGGGTCGATCCAAAGGGCTTCAAATTTTCCATGCTTTCCCTTGTTCTGTCTAGGTGCATCCCATTTGAGCACTAGATCTCCCAGCTGGAAATCCTCCTTACTTCTCTTCTTGTCAAAGGCCTTCTTAATTTTATGTTGATGGTCGTGTGCTCTTCCCATCACCTGCTCTCTAGTTTGTTGCACTTCTACTAGCTGATGAATCCTTCTGATCATCTTATCAGGTTCTTCCTGGCAGTCTTGGAAGAACTTTGCCACAGGAAAGGTAAGCTGGGAAGGGAAAACTACTTCAGTCCCATATATAAGTTGGAAAGGAGAGATGCCCAGGGACCTCTTTTTCGTCACTCTGTCGGCCCATAGAGAAAATTTGAGCTTTGAATCCCATGCTTTCTTGTTGTCCTCTATCGATATTTGTATGATCTTTACTAGGATTTTGTTAGAGTATTTCGCTAACCCATTTCCTTGGGGATAATAGGGGGTAGAGTGAATCAGTGCAATTCTGAATTTCTCACAGAACCTGATCAATGGTTCAACTTTGAAAGATGTGACATTGTTAGTGACGATTCTGGTCGGGCAACCAAACCTTACTATGATATCCTCCAGAAAACCAATGATCACCTTATGAGAAGCATTCCTTGTGGGGATAGCCTCTATCCACTTGGTGAAATAATCTATTGCAGTCAGGATCCACCTGTGTTGAATGATTGAAGGAGGATGAATATCCTCGATAAAATCCAGGCCCCACTGCTGAAAAGGTACTGAAGCTACTACAAGTTTCAATGGCATAGACTTGAGCTTCTGCTCCCCAGAGAATTTATGACATTTGATACAGGCCCTGAATTTTTCACAAACATCAATAAATAGAGTAGGCTAGTAGTACCTAGTCCTAATAATTTCATAAGTAGTGGTTTTCAGGAAGTGATGTCCCCCACAAAGGCTGTCATGGAAATCAAATATAATCTTCTGGGCCTCTTGTGGGTCCATACATCTCAGAAGTACTCCTAGAGGGTCTTTCCAATACAGAACCTAGTCGATAAGGAAATATATGATTGCTTTGAGCTTTAAATCTCTTTCCTTTCTCCTTCCCATACCATCAGGGGGTCTTAACTCCTGCAGAAAAAATATAGTATCTTTGTACCGAGCGCATTTTTCCAAATGAGGGTTGTCCTGAAGACTTTTATCAGGAGCTTCAGCCTGCTATTTTTCTAATCAAGTGTTGATGAAGTTAACCCCCAAAGCTTTACGATTAGATTCATCCAACAACTTGGCTAAACCTTGGCCTTTAACTAGCTTGGTGGGTTTTATTTCCAGATCAAATTCGAGGATTTTGGCAATCCACTTTCTCCTTCTCCTGTCTATGTCAGGTTGAATGAGAATGTCCTTCACAAAAGCTAAAGGAACATAGGTAATGATTTTTGAATGCAGAACATAGACTCTGAAAACTTTGAGAGCTTTCACCAAGGCATAGGCTTGCTTCTCCATGATGTCATATTTGATCTCTTCATCCCTCAATGGTCTTCTAAAAAAATAAATAGGCTGCTCAATCCCTTCAACATTCTTCTACAATAAAACAGTTGCCACTGTATCAAAGGAAGAAAAGGAAAAAATAAGAAAATCCTTGGAATAATTGGGACTGATTAGCACAGGTGCCTCCATCGGTGCCTTCTTGATTTGGTTGAAGGATTCTCCGGATTTAGCAGTCTATTTTACTGCGTTCCCCTTCATGAGCATGGTTGTGATATGCTTCACCAATTCATCAAAATTCGAAACAAACCTTCTTAAAAAAATGATTTTTCCCAAGAAATATTGGACTTCTTTCCTGGATCTCAAGAGTGACAAGGCTTGGATTGCTTCAATTCTGCTAGGATCAATCCCGACTCCCTCAGCTGATACAATGTGTCCTAGTAATTTTCCCTCCATGGAAAACAAATACTTCTTGGGATTTAAGGAGAGACCAAATTTCCTACATTTCAGGAAAACCCTTTTAAAATGCTCACAGTGCTCTCTGTCTGATCTGGAGAACACTGTAATGTCATCTAGATAGATGACCACAAACTTGTCCCTTTCTCCAAAGAAAGCGATATCCATGGCTCTCTGAAAGTTCGCCCCTGCGTTCATCAATCCAAAGGGAATTTTGGCATACATGAATGTACCCCAAGGAGTGGTGAAGGTTGTCTTTTCTCTGTCCTCGGGTAGGACCGAGATCTGATTGTATCCCGAAAATTCATCAATCATGGATATCCTTGATGCACAAGTTACCCTTTGTAATATGTGTTCCATTTTTAGCAAGGGGTAATTGTGATTCTTTCAGCTCCTGTTTAGGTTCTTGAAATCAACACACAATCTTATTTCCCCACTCTTCTTTCTCATTGTGACCAAGTTGGCCACCCATTCTGAATATCTTAAAGGCACAATGATCTAGGCATCCAGTAGCTTCTTTACCTCTCTCTCCATGACAGGCAACAACATAGGATTAATATGTCTTAATTTCTTCCTAAATGGTTTGAACTCCTCCTTCAGCGGGATCTTATGCTCAATAATGTTGGTATCATATGTTCTAAGGTATTTTAGGTCCAAGCGAACACATCATCAAAAAAAATTAATAACTCAGCATACTCGGTCCTTTGTTTCCTTGATAGGTTGCTTGATAGTTTGACGGATTTTAGATCCTCTTCTGTGCCAATGTTGCATTCATCTATGTCAGCATCATCAATCATCCTCTAAGCTTTCACTGCCACATCATTACTATAAAATATACTTTCTAAAGGGAATAGTCCCCTCAGAATTTGATTGCTCGGTAACTACACAATATGATGATCAACAATTTTCTTCAAAAATTCATCATCACATGGGTCACTTTGAGAGTCAAGATCTTGGTCTCCGTGTAATGCAGAAAATTCATCAACAGCTTCCAGGAACCTCTTGATCTCGAGATCATCCTCAAATACCTTCTAATGCTTGAGATTGTCAAAAATTGAGGCTCTATATTTTACTTCTATATCATCCTTGAGCTTGGGTGGCAAAGGGACTCTGAAATTGCTTGATGAAACAAACAATTAGCCACTATATTCTCCACTCTTGGAATAAATGAAATGTTGAAAGATGGGAAAAAACTATCGATGAGGTACCAGAATTCATTTCTATAACTTTTGAGCCGAGGGTGTTTGGCCTGATACACATTTATAACCTGCTAGACAATCAACTCAGCATCACCAAACACTGATATATCTTTAATCCCCATGTCCTCTTCAACCCTCAATCCCAGAATAAGATCTTCATATTCTGCCACATTATTGGTAGTTTCAAACTCTAAATTATATGATAGATATATGGTTTCCTGAGAAGGGGAAACAAAGAACACTCCAACACCAGCTCCTTCTGTAGAAGAGGCTCCATCAAAGAACATTTTCCACACAGAGGTAATTGGAGGAGAATCTTCATAGAGAGTAATGGATTTTTTTATCTAAAAAGGAGGCTCAGGGGCATCGGTGAGCTACAATAAGCTGGATCCTAAATCAATATCAAGGGAAAAGATAGGATGATTGGTAGGGTTTTCTTCATCACTAATCATGTAAGCCAACTAAGCTTCTCTGTATAGTCTTCTATGCTCCCCTCTGAATACTGGAATGGTATCATATGTGAGGTCCATTTATATTGTTCCCCCAAGTCTTTTTATCCAAGATCTTGACAATAGCATGCCAAAATTGGGAGGAACATCAGCTACCACGATATCCATGACAACACTTTTCATGGGTAGCTGGAACAAATTCACTACCAGGTCTTTGATGACCCCAAGACATTTCACTCTCCTTGAGTCAAAAGAATATAAATCATGATAAGATTTAGTGATTTCTAATCCGATTTCTTCCATGACAATTTTGGGCATGAGATTATGAGATGCTCCAGATTCCATTAGACAATTATGCAACACCTTATCATGTATATTTAGGGATGTATATAAAGGAGGGGATGAATCATCTCTACCTTCTACCATAGGAACTAAGATGACTGCAGGATTTTCATATTGTAGATTCACTGAGTCTGTGGAATGGCACGATGGATCGGGCTGCAACAGTTTAGAGAGGGACCTTTTAAAGTCTTCATGCTTGACTAGCTCTGAAAGGGCTATAGGGATTCTGATTTTCTGAATTTCATGCTCAAAGCTAAAGGAGGAAGGGGGCTTCATAATTTCTCTCACCTCCAGGACAGGGTCCTTGACTATTGGTGGGGGATTCTGATCTTTCCTTTCTTTGTTGTTGTTTGTCGTGTCTTTATTAGGCTTCTCTGATCTGGAGGGATGATCAAGGGCGTCAAACTTCCATTCTTTCTTCTTAGACCAGAGGTTGTATTTGTTGGGACCACTATTTGCCTTCTCCCCTTTACTCAGCTCATTTATTTGGTTATATATGAGGGACTCTTCGTATGCATATTGGGTCAAATGGGGAAATGGGGAGGTGTCTCTGAGACAATGGATTTCAAGATTGAGCTCTTCTTACTCCCTTTCCTCATTAGGAACAAGGTTATTTTGAAGGGGAGCCTGGATCTTCTGATCATTTCTATCTATGTCCCTTATCTCCCTTGGCATAATCTGAGGGGCATTGTTATTTGGCCTCTTGAAGTTTCCTTTGTTATCATCATTTTGGGAAGATTTATAACCTTTCTTCCCTTCTGATTTCATATTCTCCATTTCTGCAGACAAGGACTTCACCATCTTGGTTAATTCATCTACTTGGGGGTGATATGTGTAAGAACTAGAGGTTGAGGCCTCAAATCTTCCTCTTCCTCTGTCTCTGACGGCTTTTCTCCTAAGTCTTTCAACTGCCAATACGTTGGACTCTACTTCCAGGGCTACATATTGCATAAGACCCAAGGAAGTAGCTCTTATTTCCCTCAACAGGAGGCATAAATCTAGGTCAAAGGCGCTAGCATACGTGATCTTGGCAAAGGCATATGTAGGCTTTATCTCAGCATGGATTTTGTTGTACATTTTATTGAATCTTTTGGAGAAATCAGAGATTGATTCCCCCTCTTTTATCTTTAGTGATCCAAACTCTATGATATAATACATAAAATCCTTCCCCCCCCCGCCCCCCACTGCCTCAAGAAAACATCATCTAGAGATTCAATCCCAACAATAGATCTAGGGATCAATCCCCTAAACCACTTCCTAACCTCACCATCAAGGCTCTGGACAAATACTCTCATCCATACATCTTCATTTTCAATTATCATATTGTCTGCATAACTATAGAAGGCAGCAAGGTGCTCTTTATCAGTTATTTCTTCCTCTCCAGTGAATTTTGGCATGTATGTTAAGTAACCTCCAGCAGGGAGATAATTCATTGGATGAGGTAGGACTAGAGGGGCATATCTTTCAGCCACTATAGAATCCATTCTATTTCTAGGAGGGTTGGCACCTACCATAGGGATAATGGGTGGCATAGAAGTAGGAGGGGAAGGGGTTTGGACAGGGGAGACTGAAACTGAGCTCCTGAGAGGAAAAGGAAATAACAGAGGATTTGGAGAAAAAGTTAGGGCTTGAGGGAGAAGAGGTTTCCTTCCCTGTAAAACTAGTAACTCTAATAGGAGGAGGGGTGACAAAGCCCGGGGTAGGAAAATATTTTGAGGGATTGGGCCTAAACCATGGTATGACCTCAAGGGAGAGAGGAGTGACAAGGATTTCTCCCTCCAATACCTGACCAGGAGGGGAAAACTCAACAGGAACACTCCCAAAATTTAAAGTTCGGGAAACTCCAGCAGAAGGTATAACAGTAAAATGAGATGCAGAAACTAGAGTTCCTATAGGAGGATAGTAAAAATTATCAGAAATACTTGGTTCAGCAGTAGAAGTTCCTTTCTGGAGGCCCTTTCCCTTTCTGATAATATTCTCTCGGTCATCTTCAGGTGTTGCTAAAGGTAGTTGTGGAGTAGACCTCATGTTTCTGCCTCTAGAGGCCACAACTGAAACAGTGGAATCACCAGTAGATTCACATCAATGGATTCACTACAGTGGAGTCACCAGGTGCACAACTGTAATATTTGATGTACTAAGTTATGATGCACCTTCAGAACTAGTAATCTTTGTCGTTCAATCCCATGGAAAATATTCAATTTCATCCCTGGCAATGGCGCCATAAATTTTAGCACTATAAGTCACCTCTAGATTGCGGCAAGGGTAAGCCCAGTACCCATCAATTTATAAGTCAAAATGAATAAAATTAAGGGTGGTCTAATGGACACAAACTTAGGATAATATCTCTCTAACTCAAAAAAATGGGTTTCCACACATAGGCAAGTGAGGTATTGATCTAACTTCAGCCAATAATTTGTAGTGTAGTGGTGAGTAGGGGGGAGAACTTAAGGAGAATGAAATGGTCTTCCATGGACATCCGGTCTTCTAGCATCCTAAGGAAGAAAAGCTTCAAATACAAGATCCTCTTGAATTCAGAACTTCAAGAAACTGAAACCGCTATAATAGTACTGCAATCAAACATACATTACAATACAGTCACAACAACCAAACTAGATCATCTATGCCCGAGCTCTCAGCATCAGGGGGAAAAGAGAACATGAGAAACTGGTTAAAACTAGTTGTAAGGTCATCGTGATCAAACCTCCATCACAAAAACATAACTACCCTCAACTGGATCCTCCATGCCCGGGTGTTTCAATGCAGTAGTTACACAAAGATGAAAGGAAACTGACTTTCAGTGAACAAGAAGTCTCAAATACATATAATAACTAGACAACTAGAGGCTTTTCTAAAACTTTACAAATCGGGAGCTTAGCTCAACCATCGACCATTACAAAATATAAAAATTGAGTATATATATTCAAAGAAACTCGCCTCCTATAGAAACGTGCTCTGATCACTTTATTCAAGGCTTCACGTCTGCCTCTTCTTCTTTCAAACCACACATGCATTCTTCTGTCAGACGCGATCTTGGATCGGTATGGCTCTGGCAGGGAAATTCACCCACAGGGGTACCATAGGATGACCGCTCTAGAACCTCCATGCAATCCATTTATGTGGTGAAAAGAGGTTTCAACCAACTTCTTTATTCTCATTAACTGATTTTATTGGATCAGGATGAGGCCTTATTCCCATGAATGTTCCAGGCGAACTCACAATCATTTTTCAGTCAATTCGGGCACCTTGAGCATATGTAGTTATTCTCCTGTAACCAATTCGGGTGCTCCAGCCTTTTGCACAACTTCTTCCTATCCCCCCATGCGACCACGGGACATGATCTTATTCTTATCCCGCAAAAATACCCATCCAAATCAACGGACATATCTCCTTTGATCCGATGACCACGATTGTCCCCTCGAACAGCTTCAACCGTCTATATTTCAATACAATTCTTACTTTCTTTTGTCCCCAGCTTCCATGTGACCATGGGCAGTGATCATGGGCCAAACCTTTAGGCATGTCGTGATCTCATGTTTCATGAGTTCACAAGGTGCTTCATGCCCAAACCCCCAAGTTGGGAAATTATGATCCCTCAGATCGTGTGTCACATGTCCTCTTTGATTGGATGACCCAAATCAAACCATCAGCCTTTCGGGTCTCGGGATTTAGGTCTATGGATGCAACTTTATGACGAGAACCCCAAACTCCTGATTCCTGATCCTCCAAAAATCACCAATGTCAGATCAACAGCCCTCAACTCTTCACGATCGAATGACCCAGATCTTCCCTTTCGTGAATCAGGACTTCACGATTTTTTCAGAACAATTTATAACATTTAAACTCTCGATTCTCACGCTCACTTGATTTTAGTCCCTATTAAACCTCTCGCAGCGCTGCGACCTGTGACAATGAATACTTGGAGGACATGACTGGGATTTGGGAAAACAAAGGCTCAGTGGTGGAGATAAAGAGAGAAGTGATAGCCTTTAGAAAATATAGAGAAACTCACGGATGATATTTATCAGGTAATTTTGACAGGGAAAACTGGTCGATCAAAAGGATGAATGCCAACAAAAAGAAAAATACACGTCAGGAGGAAAGATCTATTATCGGGTCTACAAAAGGGGAAAAGATAGGAAAAATCACAGACTTAGGCATAAAACCACTACACGAAAGAACATGACGAGATTAAGTGCTAAAACATATTGAACATGATCATATTCAATGTCTCTGGATCCATAACTCCAATGGATGACAATAGGGTTCTACTTTGACTTGGAAAGTTGTGTAGAACTTTGAGGGATGACATAGCACAAGGCACCTGCACCAAATCTTCAACAATGTTGTAGTTTTGGGTAGCGTGAGCATTTGGATTAAATGTTTCCCTTTGAATTATGCTATGGGGTAGGTGCAACATTGTGTCAGAGGTTGGATTCTCAATATGAAGAGGATTAGAAGATGAGGGAGTAGAACTAGAAGGTTGATCGACAACCTTTCCTTTATTTTGATCACCTGGAGGAGTGTCATAAGTTTTTTCTCAAGATGTCACATTAACTGCCTTAAACATGTACACCTCAAAGGAACTCATGGAAGCATCCCCATGGTGGGAATGACATGTGTTTCCCCTTGTAGAGGGGAACGATTTTGTGCAAATATATTTTTCTTGTGAACCGGTTGGGAGGTACCCTTCATAAATTTAGCGACTGCCTCATGATGACAAAAACATTTTCTTGTAGTGTTCTTCCCCACAAATCATATAAGGAAACTTAGGCTTCCTAGTCAGTTGAGTATCAACAATAGTTGGACTATCCTAATGATTAGAATATTTCTTGGATTTACCCTTGTTTTTATTCTTACCTCCTAGTTGTTGAGATGAAGAGGATCAAACCACATTCACCTCGAAGGTTTGAGTAGGAGTGGAACTATTTTTGGTGTTCGAAATGGAACTTGGTTCTAGAGCAGGTTTTGTTGGATCGTTCAACATCCGAGGAGCATTTGGGATTAGGTAGTAAAGTGTGTCAGAATGGGAGTAGACCAAGTCCAAATACTGCACATGGTTGATAGCATGCACCTCATTAAAAACATTTTCCATATCAACATCATGGGTGATGGGAGGAAAGAGAGAGTTTGTAAACCAATCCATGAGGAGTTGGTCTAGGATGGAATATTTAATCAACCCTCTATGCCATATCCACTCATGAATATGATTGGATATGTGGGTGGAAGAGGATTGTCGGAGTGAGTTCAAAATATCGGTACCAGTCTCATACCGTATAGGCAACTGAAAATGCGTTAGAAAAAACATGACAAGATAATTAAAGTCGACAAAGGAGTTACGCAGCAACTCAATATACCATTTCACTGTGACACCTGTAAGTGTTCTCTAAAAAATCCTACGATGGATGGAATAGTCCATCAAAGTGTTAAAACAACACCATAAATGGAAAGTCATAAAATGATTGTTAAGATATTCCCCAAGTTTACCATCAAATTTCGAGATGTCGGATGGTAATTTGGCAAGGATGGTGGTCCATAATGGAGCATGTTGGATGGGATCGTTGGTCAAACATGAAAAATATGGAAGATTTAACATAGCCAAGAATGGAATTTTTTGGTTATCCTATGGATACTTGTGGTAATCATATGGTATGGGAACACCAGTAGGGCTGAATCCAATTTGCGGTGAGATGGAAAATCTAGATGGTCTGCCCATATATGGTCTCTTCCTGGGTTTTCCACCCATGAAAAGGGGTTGTACTGATTGTCTTCCCAAATAAGGCGGTTGTCCTAGTTGTCCACCCATGTGCTAGGATGGAACATATGGAAATCCTACATACTGCAAATGACCTAATGGTCCCCACATGTATTGAGGTTGAAGGGACTATTTTTTTGGAATCATGGGGTTTACATATTGAAAAGGAAAATTTCCTTGTGAAAGAATGTCTTCCAGGTTGGGTTGACCCCACAAAGGGTTAGAAATTCTTGGAAATGGATGTCCAGGATATAGGCCAGTAGTAGTAGGGATAGAAGGCAAAGCAGGATCAGAGTGCTCCCAAGCAGGTTGAAGTTACAACCATGTATGTTTCCCCCCAATAAAATGTTTCCCTGCAACTGATGTTTTCTGTAATGTCCCCACTTTGGGACATCATCACAGTGCAGAGATTTATGATGACCAGAGTAGCCAGGTGGATGTTATAGAGAGTATAGGGGTATTTGAGAGGCATTGTGTTGTCCAGCTTGCATTGATGATCATATTCCATAATTACAAGCCATTCTACACAGGTTGGCTTTGGTTTCGTTGCATTCCGACAATTTCCATGATTTTGACTATTTTGAGCTATAAGTTAATTGAAATCACTGAAGAGGTCATTTTGGGCACATTACTTGGAGGAACCTCTCAGTGTAATAGCTCATTGGAAT
>ML779337.1:215168-226221 GCA_009831015.1 Picea engelmannii
ATTTTTTATATTTTATGAAAAAGAAATAAACATAACTGAAATTAAACAATCTAATATATTTACTGAAATTAAACAATCTAATTAAACTATTTAATCAAAACAGTAAACAATAAACCAATTGACCTGGAAACGCTCCAAGTCTGCCCTGCTTATGATAACTTCTAAGCTGGTTGGAGGAAGAAATTCACACCGTTAAGTCCTTAATATTTTCGTAAATGATCAACTATGCTGCTCCTTGAAGTGTTATATAGGACAAACAAGACATAAAAGAAAATCATAACAATTTTCTGATGATAAATCTCTGCAATAAGGGAAACCTATTATGCAAAAAACTTATATTTAACAATTCAATTTATGAAGAAGACAAAAGCTATCATTCACTAAAATGAATCAGTAATTGTTGTGTCTTTTATTGATTTGAAAGAAACAAGGTATAGATAACAGTAATAAAATTATATCATTTGAATTTGATTTAGATAGCAAAAGTAATCATAAACCATAAACAAAATGATATACAAAACTTGAAACAAAATGTTGATATATTGAAAAGCAAAAGCTATGACAAAACATCAATTCTGCTCCAGTCTGTAACAGAATTCTATATCCTTGTTCTCCCACAACTGAGGATGTTATTATTACAAAAATCATAAGTATATATAGGTTCCTTCACAAGGTAAAATTTCCTTTACACAATCTGGGAGATATCCCAAAATCACCTAAACTAAGGAAATAAAAATGCAAGTAGAATCTGTAAGACATCTCCTAACTTCTCATCATATCTATTGCCAATTCGAATTTTCCTGCAATAGAACACAAAGATCAAATTAGAAGGATATTTTATTAGGAAAACAATAAAAAAAATGACTTTACAGACTTAGCTACAGAATCATCTGATTCTGTAGCTAGTCAAAAATAGCAAACAGGACCAGATCTCAATCAAATCGAATCGTCCTTTAATAATCCTCAAAAACGAATTACTAAAAATTCAAGTGAAATTATCCTTTAAATCAAATCATATCAAAATACATGCAATCAGAACAGAGTAAAGAATGCTCTGTTTTTAGTTATCACAAAATCGGGGCAAATAGTAATCATTCTGTTTTGTATCCAAATGCAATTACAAGCCAATCGTATGATGTAATCCAAAATAGATATGATAATAATCGATCCTTATCTCAATCGATTGGTTACAGCTGTGTGAAATTCATATCGTTTTATCCAATTGTCATAATGAACAGGCTGTTGCAATTACAATCAAAACGGAACATATCCATTAAAATTTGTTGTAGAATGCGGTTGCTGAGTATCGCGTGGTGAACAGACATGACAAAAATAATGATCATAACCATCGTTGAATCATTATAGTCATTAGCAATAAATCGATATCGTTCAATTAGATGCAAAGATAGGTAAATTGTTTAGAATGGAATCAGACTGAATGAGTAACAATCAAACGCATGTAATACAGATCACCACACAGTCAACAGACAGGGTGTTGATAGAGTCAACAAAATCCATAATATAAACCGGGCAAATAACCGAAATGTATAATGCTGAGTTTAATTATAGACGCAAATCATAAGACTAGGATACGATCAATTCATTCCTCAAATCGAATTCAAACGATATATTTGTTATAATCGAATACAGTCCAAATTGAGTCGGTTGGGTATAACAA
Source organism: Picea engelmannii (assembly GCA_009831015.1). NCBI lineage: Eukaryota > Viridiplantae > Streptophyta > Pinopsida > Pinales > Pinaceae > Picea > Picea engelmannii. The sequence goes on from ML779337.1 coordinate 216,847, forward strand.
CCATTATTCATATCTATTCGTAATTTGATTATGTAACAAAATGATATTCGAATTGGTCCGAACATAGAATATGCAATCACAGCAGCTAACCAATTTTGCCCCTCATATCGCACAGGATATCACCAAATCGAAAAGAGATATTGACTGTATTCCAAGATTAGGATACCAAAATAACCTGTGTTTAGAAAAGATATCAATAACAGAATATTCAAATCAAATCCAATCATGATCAATCAAATTAAATCTATTAAAACCAATCCAAAAATTAATTAACAAAACTTATATACAACAAATGCATGACAGAGCAGGTCAACAATGTACACAGAGTTCATGAACGTGCCATATAGATAGGTGAAAGTTATACCAGTGAGATTGTTGTGGCTAAGCCAATTTGGAATTGACGATTGTTGTGGCTGGCTCGACATTCTTGAACAGAATTGAACCAGTTGTTCATTGTTTCTTGTCAGAGGGTTCCACCTTCGCGTTACGACCAGTGAGCTTTACCACTTGGTTTTCCAAATCATGGATTCTGGATTGCAACATCAGCACATCCAAGAAGTATCTCTCCAACCATAACCCACACTGATCACAAGGTGGAATAGCAGGTTGAGCAGAAGGGGGTTTCGATGATTCATCGAGGGTTCCATGAGGTAGTTCAATGCCAGGGAACTTAGGATCATCCTGCAGACAAGGTGGTAAATTCTTGACAAAGTCATATGCAGGCTTGTCACACAAATCTTCCAAGTAAGGATACTCGTTGGCGAGAAAACGTTCAATCTCTGAATCAGAGTCTTCGCTGACCACGATAGGCTCAGGGTTGGCAGGGGTTTTAGGTCTATTTCTCGCCATGCGAGAGATTAACCGAGCATTTTTCTTGCCTTTAGTATTAGCATTAGCTTTAGGTTTTTTGGTTGCAGGTTTATAAATTTCAACTTGTTTAGTCACATCCATAGGCAAATTCGTAGGTGGGTCAGGTAGAGGTTTGGGTAGCAAAACGTTGTAAGGCACAGGGGGAATAGGCTGGGTTTTGGGCACCATAGGTTTATCAACCTGCGGAGGGTTGGACTCTTCAAAGCCATTACGACTGAGAAAATCACCCCAACTATCACGACATAACCCCAACTCATAAACCAAAATCATTTTAATCAACCCCAAATGGAAGAGGCTGGTGTCGGCCTGGCTACGCTTGTACCTTTTAGCCATCTTGAACAAACTTCTATGCAGGTAGTGGGGCATACTAAGTTCGAAACCCATAAAAACCATCAATAGATGAAGGTGAAACAAGAAAACGAACCCGTACCTGCCTTCACAAGTAATGAATTGCTTGAATATCATTAGGAGATCATACCAGCATGGTTTTAACATTTTTGCAGGCAAGCCTTTGTCGCAGGAGTTCACCGTTTGAGACTGGAATAACAATGTCCACGGGACATCATCCACCTTGCAGCTTTTGGACCACTTCTGTCCTATAACAGGTAGGCTGGTTGCCGAGCTAAGAAGATGTTCATTAATTTCAAGTTGCACATCTCCAACTTTGGCTCGGCAGCCATCGAATGATAACGCAAATTGTTGAGCCACACTAGGGTTATGCCCATCGAATTTCCTTATGAACGAGAGCCATTCGAATTTTTCCAGGTCGCTACAAGTGCCATCGAACATCAGCAATGCTTGGCACCCGTTGGGCTCAGCCCTTACGACTGGAGCCATGGCTTCTCTGCATAGTAGGATTTGAACCGAACAAAACAATGCACAGGGTCAAAAAATGGTTACGGCTACAGCTGCAGTGCTCAAAGAGGCATGGATTAATTGAATGCGTGCGAAGGTGGTGGGATTACCACCGCCATGCAGTGTATTAATGACTGAGTATAGTGTTGTTCCATCATAATCATAATCCATATGAATCGGCCAACCAAATAGTTCGGGCGGTGGTCAATGTATCAACTCACCATAGTATATATTACATCAATGTGCCATACCATAAGTTAAAACCATTCAATTGAAACCCATAAAACAACATACCAAGCAATGATCCAAATCAAAAACCAAAGTTAATCAGCGTACCATTGTATTAATCAAACGTTTTAAACCAATGTTAATTCAATCGTGCCAATGTATAGTTTAAAACTATGATCGTTCAATATAAAATCAAACTCACAAAACAATGCACCAAGAAATGATTCAAACCATAAAATCGAAATCCAAAAGGTTGATCAATGCGCCTTTGTAAAACTCAAACCATTGCCATTTCATATCAAATCAGACTTATAATATTACCAATGCATTTGTTGCATATTCAAATGTTTACATTTCAAAGTTTTTAGAACATTGCAACAAAAAATCTCATACAATCAATAAGTCAAGAGATCATAGCAATAAGGATCGAAGCATACAAGACCAAAATCAATCATGACCTTTATAGGATCAAATGTAGTCAATAAATTTTTCATACTTAATGGCTTATCAATCGACTTGCGCAATCAAAAATGAAATGGACATAGTTTGAAAAGATCATTTTATTCAAGTAACAAACAAAGGGTAGGTACTTTCCAGAAAATTAATAAAAGACGACGACAGTCCAAACAATGATAGAGGAGTTTTCACACTTTCAGTTGTGAAAACTGAATCGAAATCAAACTGCATTTGTCGCAAGAAATAGATAAATGTCTAGTTGAAAAATGCGACGATGACTTGTCGTTTAGAAGACAAGAGGTGTAGGCAACCTTTTTAGAGCAATTAAAAAAAATGAATCGGCTGCCAACAATGGAGACACACTGGGAAAAGCAGTTATCTCTGTCAAAAGAAACAAATTCAGATTAGGACAGCAAAGAAAAATTTGACTTAAAACAATAACCAGAAAATCGTACTAACATCATCATCTACTATCCTTTCCAGCGATGTTTTAGAAGATGCAAACCAATAACAATCTTAAAGATCAGCAAGTCATGATTTTTATGATAAAATCTTCAATACTGTTGGCATGGCCACTGCTGCCAGCAGGCATCCATAGCCTCGACAGGGTTTCCATTTAACCCACTCGGACATCTTTATCCTGTCAAGAAGTTCTAGATTAGAATAAAGGACTTTTTAAAGAGGTTTCTTATAATTTTACAGATTTTCATTTACCCGACATTGCTTCGCTGCCAGCAGGCCTGTTCAGTACCCCGACGAAGTTGTCTTGGCACCATGCTTGCATTTACCCGCTGCCAGCGGACCTATTTAGTATCCCGATGGGTTTACAAACACTTCCCACAGCTCTTATTATTTTTATTTTGTTTTTCTTTTATAAATAGCTGAGCATGGTGACGCTGAAAAATCTTGATATTTTCTCATATTTTTCAGACCTCATCGGAATTTTTTAAGTACTGTCCTTATTCAGCTCCAGAAATCTTTTATTTCTAAAACACTTACTTTGACAGGGAGATATCCTTTTGAGTCATTCCTTTACGGAAAAGGGACAGCGTAAAAAGATAAAGATGATCACGACAAACTTCACTTAGAGATTGAAATAGTAAACTTCTTTCAAACATAATTTTCCAACATCATTTTCATTTTTTTTAGAAATATATCACTGATGTTCATACAACTTTTCAGAAGTTATTTCAGCGAAGAAATTTTCTTATAGTCTTTGTCCGAATGGCTCAGTGCTCAGGCATGCATATGTTTTACAAAAACACACCAAACTGATCAATCAAATCAAAATCAAAATGAAAACAAAGGCAAAAATAAAAACAACAGGAAATATTTACATAATATACAAGGATAAAAATCAAGCAAAGTATCTTTTCAGGGCTTGGCCATTCACCGGATAGGTGTCAAGCTGTCCTTCAAGATTTTGCAAACAAAAGGAACTAGGACCCAACTTTTCATCAATAAAAGACGGCCCAAGCCACAAATTCTGAAATTTAGTGTGTTCACCCTTCCCTTCGTGTGGTTTGTCCCACTTTAAGACGAGATCGCCTACTTCAAAATTTCTATCAAAAGCAGAATTAGAATCGAACCATCTTTTAATCAGTTGTTGATGTTGATCCAATTTACGCTTGGCTTGAGTTTTTACTTCTTCTAACTTCATCAAAGCGTTAATACGACTTTATAAAGGAGGACATTCTTCTTCTTGAACCTTTTGTGACAATTGGAGCGAAGGAAGAAGAACATGAGGAGGTAAAATGGCTTCTCTACCATAAACGAGGAAAAAGGGAGAGTTACCTATAGCAGCTTTGGGTGTTACCCTATCATCCCACAGTGCATTAAGTAGCGCGTTGTGCCAGTTCTTGTGATTTTCGGCCACGGTTCTTTTGATAATATTGATCAAGTTCTTGTTTGTTGATTATGCTAAGTCATTGCCCTGGGGGTAGTAACTCACGGAATACTTAATATTTATTCCTTTTTCTAAGGAAAACTCACTCATCTCAAGAGAGGAAAAGTATGAAGCGTTATCAAAGACTAGACAATCAGGTATGCCAAAACGGGTGATGATATGAGAGTTTAGAAAGGCGATAACCTGACTTGTGTTAACAATTCTTAGCGCGGCGGCTTCAGAACATCGAGTAAAGTAATCAGTGGTTGTCACAACGTAATAGTGTTGTTGTGAAGATGGAGGGATAATAGGACCAATGATATCAAGGCCCCATTGCTGGAAAGGAGAATCGACTGTAACGGGTTGCAAAGGGAAGGTTGGTTTTTGCAATCGCCCTAACGCTTTCTGACAAATGATACATTTACGGCACAAGGCGTGGGCATCTCTAAAGAGTGTCGGTCAGTAATAACTGGCTCTTAAGACTTTATGAGCAGTGGTATCGCCACCGAAGTGACCACCAGCTTATCCTGCATGCAACTCAAGCAAGACTTTCTCTACTTCGTCCTTCTCAAGACAACACATCAGTACGCCAACAAAATTCTGACGAAACAGTATACCATTAACTAGATGAAAGGAGGCAGACCTTAGCCTCAAAGCTCTTCTCTTGGCAGGGTCAAGGTGAGGAGGTGCTGATCCATGTTGGAGATAAAATCTAATATCGTCATACCAAGGACTTACGAGGTTTTGTGTACAACAAATCAAACTCTGATCGTGATGTTCTAGGTCTGACGTATCATTATCTTCTTGTTGTTCAGTTTCTGAATCAACTACCAATTTACACAACCCTTAGCCTCTCACGATCTGAGCTGGAGTGATTTCTAAGTCATACTACTGTAAGGAGGTGACCCAGTTGGCTCTTTTCTCTCCTAATTCCTTTTGCACTAACAAGTTCCTAACAACAGGGTAGGGGACAATGACCTTGGTCCTTGACTTCAAAAGATAAGACCGAAAATGCTTAACTGCCTTGAAGACAGCGTAGGCTTGTCGATCAACCGCTGGGTAGTTAAGTTCAACACCTTTGAAAGCAGAGCTCATAAAAGTGATGGGTACTTCGTTGTTCTCGGCATTCTTCTGAGTTAGAACCGTGGCATAGGAACGATCAGAGGTAAAAGTATAGAGTGTAAAGTCTTGAGAGAAATCAGGGCTCATGAGAGACGGAGCATCAATTATAGCCTTATTTATATCGTTAAAATCTTGGTTTTCAGTGGGTCCCCAGTGATATTGGGTGTCCTTCTTTATTAGGTTCTGGAGAGGTCTGACCATTTCGGAGAAACTGGGGACAAATCTTCTCACGAAATTAATCTAGCCTAGGAAGGACTACATGGATTTCTTGGAAGTAGGTGGGGAAAGTTTAGCGATAACTTGGGTCCTCTCGAGGTCAATAATCATTCCATCACTAGACACAATGAATCCTAGTAATTTACCCTGTTCTACTGCAAAGATGGACTTCTTGGGATTCAAGGAGATGTCGTATTTATGACATCGTAGCAGAACGGCTCGTAAGTGAGCTAGATGATCATTTTTGTTTTTAGATTAAATGGTCACATCATCTAAGTAGACTACTACGGAGTGACTGATTAAGCCTCGGAAAGAAATATCCATTGCTCTCTGAAAGGTAGCACCAGCGTTAATCAATCCAAAGGGCATCTTGCGATAAGCATAAGTGCCCCACGGGGTACGAAAGGTAGTTTTTAACTGGTCTGACGGAGACATCAAGACTTGGTTATATCCAGAGAAACCATCCAATAAGGATAGCCTCTTGAAACCAGATACTTGTTGCAAGATATTTTCCATGGGAGGGACAGGATAATTGTCTTTATCAGACGCTTTGTTGAGGTTCCGGAAATCGACACAAAGTCGAATTTCTCCATTTTTCTTCCATACTGGGACGAGGTTGGATACCCATTGAGTGTGTCTGACAGGAAAAATTATTTTAGCACTTAGGAGTTTATTCAATTCTTTTTGTACGGTCGGTTCTAGCTTAGGATGCATTTTTCTCAGTTTCTGTTGGAAGGACAAGGTTTGGGGCTTCATCGGGATGACATGCTGTATAATATTAGGATCGAATGTTTTAAGATCTTCGTAAGTCCAAGCAAAGACATCCTTAAATTCTTTAAATAATTTAACAAAAGCAGCTTTTTCTTGTCTAGAACATCCCAAGCCTAAGTTGATACACTGAGGGTTTTCATTAGTTCCTAAATTGACTTTTTCATAAGACAATGAGGAACTGTTGGTTTTGCAATTGACCATTTTTTTAAATTTATCTTCAAAATCATAAAACTTTTCTAGTCTAGCAACAGATTTGGGTAAGGAATTTACCATGTCCGATAGAGCTTCAGGAGATTTCAGATTAGGTATTACCGTAAAGTCATGCAAATTGTCATCATGCGTTTGTTCATCTATCACAACGCCTTGAAAGGTTTCTTCCATGTGCAGAAAGTTAATGATCTGCTGATCATCATCAAATACTCTCCAGTTTGTGATATTGTCTCGAACAGATGGTCGAAACAATAGCTCCACGGAGAATGCGTTAGGAGATAAGCCTTCTGCAAGAAGAATTTTAGAGGCAACATTAACAACTAGATCTGCTTCGGCATTATTTGATCTAGGAATGGAATTTATATTAAAAGAAGAAAATTTATTTATCAAACTCCATACCTCAGACTGGTAACATTTGAGATGTGGGGAAAGACAATGGATGGAATTTTTCACCTGCCTGACCACTATCTCAGAGTCGCCGAATACAATTAGATTTTGAATGTGCATGTCTAAGGCTTTTCTGAGACCTTGTAACAAAGCCTCGTATTCTGCGACGTTGTTAGTGCATTCAAATTCTAATCTACAAGCCAATAATGTTTTATTACCTGCCGGATCAATAATGATGCATCCTGCACCAGCTCCTTCTTTTGACTTGGAACCGTCGAAATATAAAGACCAAATTTGATTTCCATCAGGTTCATAGGATTGTTGGATAGAAGTTGTTGGTTGCGTATATGCTAGGATCTCAAACTACTGTTCTGGATTGTTGATAGGTGAAACTTCAGCCATGAAGTTCCCGAAATAGGTGTCCATCCCTTGGACTTCAGGTGAATCGGCTGGAGATGTATATGGTTCATTAGGATCGTTCAAGTCTGTTACCGTGAACTTGAGGTAACGCTCACGATTCACCCTGGTCTTGTTAGGCTTGCCGTTTTCTAGAAGCCATAAGTGAGACCAGTTCGTTGCGAAGTAACCATGTAGCTGCTCCGACCAGTCCCTGCTCAAAAACATACCATACACTTCTGGAATATCCACCACAATTATGTCAATAACCTGATGAACCTGAGGGTTAGACGATAATATAATCAATACATTTTTTAGCTCGCCCATAACTTTAACATCTGTTCGATCAAGTTGTATGATTTTCAAATAAGATGGTTCAACTTCGGCATTAATATTTTGGCAGACTGACCAAGGCATCACGTTTGACGATGCTCCTGAGTCAACCATACAATTATGCACATTTATGTTGAAGATTTTGAAAGTTAAAAGAAAAGGAGGAACATTCTTGCGAGTATTTAGAGTTGTAGCTTGAGGTTTCTTACTCACATTCTCTAAGACTACTTTATCTGAATTATTCACACTATTTACATTGTTATTTACATTATTCACATTATTTACAGGAGTTACAGGAAGGCTTCCTTTATCTTGAGTATCAGGATTGTTTTTTGTGGAAGTCTTCTGCAGAATTTTGCTTTGCACAACCTTATTACCATTTTAGGGCTAGCATTACTCTGTTTAGCTTCTACTGATTTAGATGGCTTTGGAGGTAGAGTTGTGGTGTTATCGGCAGGGGGTTTTTTTGCGGTCTTGCTCCTAGTATTGTAAGGGTGCACAGTCTCGAAGTTAGCTTGGAAGATACTATCCGAGAGGTGACCAAAGATATTTGGAGAAGACTCTTCTTCTTGGGTTGTTTCCTGCTCGACTTCCTCTTGAGGAATTTCAGGAGGGATCAAGTCATCTTGGGCTCCTAGAATTGTTTGTAGAGAACATTGCAAACTTTCTAGGTTCAAGCCTTCAGGGTTTGGATTAGGTCGGTTTGTTGGGAAAGGCTTCCGGAAAGGAGGTTTGTAGGGTCCTTTACTCGAAGAGGCTTCCTCGGTCGACCTTTTTAAGTCTATAACTTGATTAGATAACTTTTGTACAACTTTGGTTAAATTTTCCAAATCAGAATTTTCGGATTGTGCTTTGTTTTGTGTAGGTCTGGGGAGAATTTCAATCTTTTTCTTGGAAGAAGAAACACTCTCAGTTTCGTTGCTAGAAGAATCCTTAAGACTGAGTATGTCTTTTTCAATTTGCGTAGCTTCTTCAAAGGCTTATAACAACGTGGCCTTTTTGGATCTTTTCACCCAAATAGATATACTTTGATGTAGAGCTTTGGTGTAGTAAGCTATTACAAGACTTTCAGTAGGCATAGAGTCTGCAGGGATTCTATTCTTAAGTGTTAAAAATATTTGATTAAAATATTTAACTTTTTCATTTGCATTCATTTTTAAATTTGAAAGATCCATGACTAAGACTTCAGGAAGTTTTCCATCTCCGAATTTCTCCAAAAAGCATGACTCAAATTTTTCCCAAGACACTATAGTGTGAGGCTGCTGGGAAAAGTACCAAGTGGATGCATTACCCTCAAAGGTGTAAGGAAACAACCTACAGACAACATCTTCATGTCCAACGTTACGGAGTCTGATGGCTAACATAAAATTTTTGATATGATCTTCTGCTATCTGTTTTGAATCAGGATCAAACTTAGGAATCCATTTCTCCGGATGCTTAGGTAAAGGGTGCTGGGCTCCAGGTACAGCTACAGCGTCCTGGTCCAACCAAGGTCTAGCAGGATTGTTCTGATTTGCCATTGGGGTAGTGGGTGTAGAAGGCTGAGAAGGTGATTTGCCTTCGTCAGAAGAGGAATCTCCTCCAGAAGAAGAAGGAGATGAGGGAGGTGGTGAAGGAGGTATCCCAGATCCTCCTGCAGCAGGATT